>JAPYZR010000195.1:0-63154 GCA_030522945.1 Trichopria nigra | reverse complement strand
GTAAATTCACGTCGAAAAATGTACAAATACAAATTCAAATGAAGTGCCCTCCTAATGCGCCCATGAATTTCGGCCCTTCACGGATGAGCCACCTTAAATATTGCGAAGTAACTGTGACATGTAACAATGGAAACATTTTAACGACGAAAATGTCATTATCATATGAAAATTTTTGGATTTTGGAAACCTTACTGGGGATTCATTTCATGTAACATGTCATACCAGTTTCAAATGTAACGTTTCATACATGTTTCAAATTTAAAGGTTCAATGACATGTTTTTCTGGTAGGACATTTGGAACGTTACATAAATGCAATATAGGATGTTCCGGTGACATTTCTGAAACCGGGAAAATGTTTATAAAGTGGTTGATCCTAGACACATGTCATTATAGGATTACGAACTGATGAAGACATTACCTATAATTCTGATCTAAACTCAATTGCAATAATGCAATTGGAACAATTACAGCTAGCGGTTTTAATAAAAAAAGCTCCACGTACTCCTCCAATGGTGCGATTGTTTAGCAATAAGATTGAATTATTAGCAACTTCTATGAATATAGTTAAAAGTTTCAGATTTCAATTAGCGACGAGATTCCGAAGATCCCATTGCTGGGAAGGACTGATTAGGACGGGGGGCGTCTATAGGGGTGTGTGCATATTTATGGAAAGTTCTAATTGTTCGGAGACTTTATGATAGTCGAAGTGGTAGTTAAAATATGGAATGAGGAGGAGAAGCGCACTTTGATTAGGCGAGCTTTATTTTCGCTTAATAAGCGGGTGTGAATGAGGGCGACTGTTGCATCTGCTTTACAACTCTCCGAGTCTTGCCGTATTTCGTTTCGTTTTGTTGTCCGGCGTCTTCCGTCGAATTAAATCAGGAAAATAATTAGAAGCTGGGCTGTGGAGGAAATTGCGCGCTACTTTCGCTGATCGCCCAGCTTTCTGACTAATGAATGAAGCGGAAGAATGGAAAGTGAGCGAGATCGTTGACGCAACGGTACGTATTCATCGTGCGCTTTCCGACTCGAATTCATTTCCAGGTGTAAAATTAAGGGATAAGAAACAGGAAACAGTTGTAAATAATGGAAAATAATCACATTTTATACGGGTCGATGGTGTACTTTGGTGTTCCAAGTCGAAAAAATGTCGTGGTTTGGAAAGATCTTGAATGGCGGAGCTTGGATGAATAAATTAAAAAAATTCATCTTTTTGACTTTAGAATATTGGACTGCAGTTTTCAGTGGAAATTCTGTTCATGAGACAAGAGTTGAAAGTTTATTTCAGCCTCCGTTGATTTCAAGAATTCTTTCAACTGATAAAATGATTTGTCAGGAAAATTTATTACAAATGTACAAACGTCCATATTTAAGAAATTACCAGTGTAGAGAAAGTGGGTTCGAAAATCTCTATAAAAAAATGTAGATTAATTTGAACGATAATTTATTTACCCTAGTGGCCGACTTCGTAATACACGAACAAAAGGTCGCTTTGAACGGTTTTTTATTGTTTTGATAATATACGCAAAAAATAGAATCAGTAATAATTTATTTTTACGTACAGGCGAATAAATCGAATTTCATTTTGTTACCATGCATACTACCTTAATTGACGTTAAGGGAATTGGTTTTTACACAATGTAATATTTCATCAAAACTACTGGACGTTAATGCAATGTTGATATTATTACACAAACTGGATGTACATCAAATTCAAAGAATGCAAATTATTTGATGAAAATTGATAAATGTAAGCGAAAAGACGTAGAGAATTTTTATGAATATCAAATGTAATTAATAAACAAAAAACAGACAGAAAAATAATTAACAATTGAAAACGATAATGAGAAATACAAAACAAACGTTTATAAAAATTATACGAAGTATCGCGAAATGTAACAAAAATGATAATAAATGCAGTTTCTCAAAAATTATAAACAATCGCAAATAAATAAATTTCTGAATTTTAAATTTGAACGTTTTCTAGTGGATGCCATCTTGAATCCGCCATTCTGAATATTTAAAATCTAAAGTTTATCAGAATCGTAATCTCAGTGATCCGGAATCCGCCAGATATATGCAAATTTTAGTGGAACCTAGTAATATATCGATTATTGGCCGTCAACTTGGATCCGCCATTTTGAATTTTCAAATCTGTTGCTCAGATTCGTGAAAAAACCGTTTGTCTGAAAAATGTGTGCGCAATGGGTTCGTAAAAATAATTCAGAATTAATTCAAAGAAGAATATCGACTAAAAAAATGATAAAATCTGTGAAATAATGTAATGTTTAAAAACTTTTAAATATAGTCCAAACATTGACAACGAATAACCTCAACTATACGAACTGACAAAAATACTGATGCGATATTTTAAACAAAACGGAAATAATTCATCACCGCAACAACGCGTTGGACGCGTAAGCAAATGCGAACTGCATCTCGTAATGACAAAAACTGTAAATTAAAAAACTTCTTAGAAAAAGTGGTGAAAACGCAGAGTAATATTTTCAGATGCGGTAACCACTCTACGTCAATGTTTTGCAACCCTCCAACGCCGACGTGTCAAAACAAAAAAAAAAAAAAAAAAAGAGACGACAAACAGAGAGTGGAGTCTGGAATTCCCATGCGACGCAATCTGTAAACGATGCCAATTCTATATCAGAATGCTGGAAAATACTTTCTCATTTCTGAACCTTTTACGAAAAAAAAATGAAATTTCTGGAATATGAATAACATATTGTCAAAACGACAGTAAATTCAGTGATATCTTAAAATCGAGATTGATTGAAAATTAAGGGAGAAGATAATTACAATGAAGAAAAGTTAGAATAAATGTTGAAAAATAAAGACATTTTTGCTAATTTTAAAATCTTTCGACAATTAGAAACGTCATTTTTCAAATTTGAACAATTTTTCGGATTTTAATAAATTGGAGACGAGTTAAAAAAAAAACTTTGAACGAATTTTTTTATTTCATCAGTTCTTTTTAAATTTACAAAACAAAATTTTGAAAAGTAGGTTTGATATACTTCAAATATTTAAAATTGTTAATTTGAAATTTCGGCCATTTTATAAATTTATTTTTGTCTTTTTTTTTAATTAATCCTTAATATTTTGTATAAATATTTAATAATATTTAATAATATTTAAAGAGATAACACACGAGTTCAAAAATGTTTCGTGTGGAACGATTTAAATTTTCGTCGGATCACGTCGTAAACTTCAGATTATGGATCTCGTGAATACAAAAGGTGTTATTTTCAATGAGCGATTTCACCCATAAACGGCGACGTTTAAAATCAATCGTCTTGTATTTACATAAATACACGCTGCACGTGAGGATCTTTGCTGCTGATTTCCCATCGAAAAATGATCGGAGCTACATAACGGCCAAAATGTATCGATTTCGAATTACACGTCACACAGATAGCAATTTGCCCAGGAGCCGTTCGCAATGGCTACTCTCTCGTTAAACTTATTACGTACCGCCGGGATCTCATTATTGCTACATTATGTAACCTTTCGAAAATTAAGCCGCGTGTTCAAAGGATTTGCGTGTATGGAATATGCAAAGATTTTGCCCACGTTCTTATACGACTACATTGTTCAACGCAATTTATTGTTTGTTGACATTTCATCCAATTGCTCTTACAAATTTGAACCATTCGTTTTTGTTTTTGTCAGTTTTGCGTCCATATTGAATTTTGGTTTACCGTAGTAACTATCTCTGAATTGTCATAGAATTAGCTAAAAAATGCTGTCAAGTTTATCTCAAAATATTATTTTTATTTTAAAGGTTCACTATTGTTAAAGATATTAATCTTACATAATCATGTCGCTTTTCTCTGTTCTGGTTTTTAATTTTTTTACATCTTCTTAAATGTTCAAAATTTTCACCGATTACCGTTTTTTCCTTATAGTATTATAGTAAATTATCTGAACTTTAATTTTATTGATTATTAAAATTGATTTTGTTAAATTTTATGTTCTAGTTTCAGTGTTGTCAATTTCATCTTATTTCGTTTGTTTATAATCTCATGAACATTTCTTATCATTCTTATCATTCTTATCATTTTTATAATATTGGCATATGAAATAGTTTATTTCCGAATATTTTTTTTTAATTTTAATGTATTGTTTACTCACCTTTTATTATTTTTATTTCTATTAATTATTTTATATTTACCTTTATTATTATAAATACAAAAAAAGTTTTTTTTTTCTTTACTTGAAACAGACGCCATTTTTTATTTAAGTACAAAATAATACATACAAACGTACGCAATACAACAAAATAATTATACCGACCGTGTTTGTAAGAAAAAAAGGAGGAAATATTAATTCGAATCATTTCTGTGTATTTCTATTCCCCACTTAAAAACAAAATAAAAATTAAATTAATTCGTTTTACAGCTTCTTCAAAGCACCTTAAAGCAGCAATTTCGATTTTTGAACTTTATCGTCTTTGCAAGGATAACGGAAGAAGGATACTTTCTGAAAGTTACAAAGTAATCCGTTTAACATGAACAAAGTTAGTGAAGTTATAGGAGCGCATGTTCGTTCCCCCGATGTAATTATGTGATAAGATGTGCTTTTTTTATGTGGGAATGACTGTATATGATTCTTGATCTAGATATTTAAAAAATTTTAATTATGTCTATATAAATATAGTTCTATAGGCAGTCCTAAAATCCAGTGTTTGTGCACTATATTAGCAAAAATAATCGTAAAGATTCTCGTTGTAATCATTGGTTGTCATTTGTAGTAAGTAACTGTAATATTGTGTTTGAATAACATAAAAAAATTAAATACATATATAATTATTGTTGAAAGATGGTTGAATTACTCAAATGAAATTTGAATTTCATTGAAATTGAGAAAAATGAAGATTGTATTTACAATACATTTCATATATACTAGAATTAGATTGACAACTGTCAATAATTAAATGACATTAATAATCAATAATGTAAATATATGCAAAAGTTGTAGAATATTTCCATGGCACATTCGTGATATTGCGCAAGAAAATAATGCTCAGCTCAGGTACAATAGTCGATTTTAACATCAAAATTGCTTTTACTCAACCTCTATATATCAATGATCAGTTGCAGGACATTGATCCTGTGATAAACCTTCCATCTGATAAATTCCTTTATATTTCATATTTTAATCGATATACATATATATGTTTATATATACACACATGTATTCGCATTCGTACTTCAAACAAAACATGGTAAGCTCTCAAGTCGGCGCTTTGACGTCTGTCAATGTTTATATCAAATTTGATAAAAAAAAAAGAATTTATTAAATGTCGATGCATATTTAACAAATTTAATTATTTATTGTAATTATAATAGGATATTGAGACCGAGTAACTTCTTAAGAATACAAATTTTCTATTCTTAAAATAATACGAATAAGTATATGATGTATACCTTATGAAACGACCATGACTTTCAGGCATTATTGATTCAAGTATCACATGATAAAACTTATTAATTGTACTATAGGGGGCGGGGACGAAGTTCATTTTGCAGTGCCTTTAGCATAATGCAGTCCGTAGCTTTGCATGCAGAATTCGTGTCACTCTACATACCTCCAATGGAACTTGGACATGTGAGAATGGTAAAATTCACGTGATCGCTAATGATACCAATCACCCGGTTTCGTGATCCATTTATATACAAAGTCGCATCGCATGTTCGATTCTTCAATTGCCAACAATAAAATGAAATTTTTTCTTTCCGATTTCTCCATTCCACATCATATATACATTCAAAGTTTTGAACTTATTAGGTGAAAATATGTTATATTGTTAACGTATAGGCGAGAATGCGCCATTAAAAATATATATATATTTTTTTTAGTGATGATTATATGATGTATAATGAATGAAGTACATTTTTTGCTGTGTTCGGTTCAAGAATTTTAGTATTTTTTTTTAAATATTTTAGATAAATATTACATAAAGTAAAATACCAAATATTATATATATATGTCAATTAAATAAGTTAATTAATTTTATTATTATTGATTCCTAAATTCCTATACGTTTTTAAAATTGTGATTACAATATTATAGTTCATGTTATAAATGTGGCAGTTTAACCAACTACATTCTTTTGTCTTTAAAGAAAAAAAATACAAATTTTGCTTCATACATATTACTATTTATAACATTCATTGAAGTATAATTACTGTCACTCCTAACACCAACGCAAAGAATGTGTTGCACAAAATTATATTATAAAATAGCGTAGTACATTAATTAATTATTAATTATAAAGAACTGCAAATAAATTATTTATTAATATTCTAGAGGCAATATTATTTACAACGAAATGCGCATATTGTTCAATTACTAAAATGTCGATAGAGTGGGGAAAAAGCTCGATAATTGAATGTAAACATGCCCCTCGATGCGGCTTGCATAATTTTAATACTTCGGTGAGCTTTGCGCGAAAGTAATTGTAGTGTAAAATGGTACATTATTAGATGAAAATGATTGAATATTATGAATACAATTAATTCGAAATTCAGACACGTTACGTCTGATGAAAGCACTAATAATTGACAAATATTACGGCATTTCAAAGTTTTGAACTCATTAAGTGAAAATACATTATATTGTTAACGTATAGGCGAGAATGCGCCATTTTCATGACATCATTCGGCAATAGACAAGGAATTCATCTGACAAAGTCTGAAATGTTGGCTCTAATTATATGTATAATAAATTAGTGAAAACTAAAAAATATTTTTCAAATTTTTACTTGAAATTCATAAAAATATTCACAAAAACAAAATATAATTAACAAACACAAATCATTGCAAATAGAAGACATACCATTTCAAGAGTATAAATACAAAATGCATCATTTCAAACAATGTTTGAAATTGCAGAAAATCAAAACGTTGACAAGAAGTTAAAATAATATTGACAAAATATTACTGAATTTTGTGAAAAAAAAACTAATCATCGAGGAAATTCACGCCTTGTAAAAAAGTAATTAAAGACCGGTAAATTAAATTATTTTTGGAAAATATCCAATCGATAATTAATGACAATAATTGACGAAAGGTAGTCCGTTATATTCATCCTTGGGAAGGTGATGGAAATATAAAAAATGATGCATTTCAAAATATAAATTTGACAAATACATTAATGTTCTTTAATATATATACATTATAAGGGAAAAAAAATAAAACATTTTTATAGAAGTACGCGAAAGAATTGTAATAAGGTCAATTGTCTACTATGAAAGGCGTCATGGATAAAATGATGAACAGAATAGAAATGATAAATCAATATTTCAGTAAACGCGAAACCAATAGCTTGAAATATGTAGCGTAGGGCGCGGGTAAAATACCAAAAATTAAACGAAAAGACGATGATCGACGGATGCTAATCGTCTCTTCACTTGTGATGCCACAATCCATCATAACTAGATTCATAATTAATAGCTGCAAAAACACCGGATCGAGATTGCTCGTTGAGGAGAGTAATTTAAAAAAGGGACGAATTGATTTTGGAAATTTCTAATAACTCATTTTATTTTTTATCCTTTTATGAATATCTATTTAAGAGATGAAAAATGTTGATCGTTTTAGCATCCATAGTAAAAAATGACGACATTTTCTGATGATTTTTCTGATCTTCATGCTAAAAGTAGTGGTGCCAATGAAAAATGGCCACGAACCGGTCTTATTATTCTACTACGGATTCACATCACGAACCATTGTTACTTAAGGGTTTTTGGGGCCATATATTGGATCAGCCATTTTGGATTTTTAAAAACTGACTCCAGATACATGATCAGCGACATGGAAAACCCGAGGATACTAAGTTTCATAAAAAGCCATTCATTTTTGAGATTTTATACGCATGGCTATGAACTGACAATAAAAGTTATACAAATAAGAATCCACTTTATAGTGATTTTGTGCCCGCCATTTTGGAAATCTCTTTTTTTTCTTAATACCTATATCTAGTATACCTTTACCTTTGCACGTTTATTTTTGACAAAATATTTCTGATTTTTAGAGCTATATGATATAAAATTCAATAAATTGAAAAGAAAAAGAAAAAGGCTGAAAATTTTAAAAATTTGGAAAAGTAGATTCTTGGCCATTAAAAAATGCCAGTTGTTAAAGGATTAATGGACAATAAAACGCAACATCTAACGCATTCTTACAATTCTTGTTTTAAAATTTTCCACATCGCTTAATGTTTATGATTTCAGATAAAACGATTTTCAAATCATTTCTCTATAAAAATGGTCCTGAAATTACTTCAGTTATATTAATTTAATAAATGTATATATATAAATATCAAATAAAGGAAAATTGAAAATTACCTTGATCGTCGTGTTGTGGGATCTTTCATGACCATGACCTCCGTGATGTCGCCATACTTGGTGAAGTACTCCCTGAGGCTCTCTGCAAAGTAAAAAAAAAATTCATGAAAACTAGTTTGCACTGATGCAAAATGGTAATTACAATTATCATTCTACACGTCCGTCACGATCTTTTACTATGAATACACACATATATATATATATATAGTTAACGACCTGTCATTATGTTTCGAAAAGAAATCTTTTTACGTACTGTTCGTGAAATTAGACCCTAACACTATTATAAAGGACGTGTATGTTGCCACTTAATCTACAGTTTATTTAAATAAAGCGTGTCTATATAATTCTCCCTCTTTTGGTATACATCTATTTCTTTCATTATGGAAATACACACAATATACAGGGTGTCCAATAACTTGAGAATAATATTGCAGATCAAATCACCCCTGCAATATTATCCTCGAATTATGGATCATCCTCTGTATTGTACATCCACATAATTGTAAAAACATCAGGAGGCGATTCTTCGTGAAATTTGAAATCAAAAAGTCCTGTACCAAAATTCGATCCGACGCATAGAATTTGAATGGCGAGCAATTGAAGTTTAGAACAAAAAATTACTGTTTTTGCAATAACTCGGCTCATTTTCAACCAATATTAACGAGTGAGGGCGCCTTTTAAAGATTTTTTCAAGCCCAATAATTCTGTTTTAAGAGCATATTATCTTAGATGAATATTTCGCTAGTTATGGCCTCATAAAGAGAAAAAATTGCCTTTTTTGCGGTTTTTCGCATCTAACTCATTCCGGTAAGTAGCTAGCGAAATATAATATAAACAAAGTTGTAGAGCTTGAAAAGACAAAGAATTTGCACCCTCACACGTTTCGTTTTGATAAAAATTGAGTCCATGGGGAGACGTTAAATCTTAAAAAATTGACGAAAAACGGATTTGATATTGATGGAGCGCGTTTTTCACTAATTTTCTGAGATTTAACGTCTCCCCACGGATTAAATTTTTATCGAAACGAAACGTATGAGGGTGCAAATGCTTCGTCTTTTCAAGCTCTACAACTTTGTTTATATGATATTTCGCTAGCTATTTACCGGAATAAGTTAGAAGCGAAAAACCGCAAAAAAAAAGCAATTTTATCCTTTTATGAGGCCATAACTAGCGAAATATTCATCTAAGATAATATGCTCTTAAACGGAAATTATTGGGCTTGAAAAAATCTTTAAAATGCGCCCTCACTCGTTAATATAGGTTGAAAATGAGCCGAGTTATTGCAAAAGCAGTAATTTGTTTTTCTATGCGTCGGATCGAATTTTGGTACAGGACTTTTTGATTTCAAATTTCACGAAGAATCGCCTCCTGAAATTATATCCTCCAGTTCTGGGACACCCTATATACATAACAATTTGTGGTTATGTCCGAGCTCGTTGTTTCTAAGGTGAAAATATCATCCATTTAAAACAGACTCAAAATGATACAGGAACAATAGCAACTAAACAAATTTACAAAACGTGAAGTAAAAAATGTAAAATAGTTTTATAATTAAAAACATGCGAAATCTTATAATTGAATGCATTTTCCATCGTAACCAACCGCTTCAGAAAATCATTCGAGTTCCGATATCCTTCAATGTCGGAACCAATACGGAAGGACAGGCTGCGGTATCTTTAGCGGAGATTCGCAAGCCAGGTCACCGTATAACTCATGAGAGCCTACCATAAAAGTGCGGAACGAGGGCCTGGATTTATGGCGATATCAAACTCTAGAGTCGTTAGCGAACTGGTCTATTAATTGTTTCCGGCCAGCATAAGGAACAGTGGTAGTGGATGGTGTGGACGTTTTAAGTGCGCGTTGTAAACCTCAAAGCGGTCGCGATCCACGACGATCGCTCTAAACCTTTATTCCCGATTGGACTCAGCGCTCCTAAATGGCTTACTAATTTCGAAATTTCACGCCGCGTTTACGGTAAATTACGGCGGACTTTATTGGAACCAACGTTTTCCAAAGTTCGCAGAGATTTTAACGTTCAACATTTTTTATGTCAACGATTAATGTAAGATAAGAGCTGTAAGAGCAACTTAACCATGAACATTGTGCCATTGTCTGTTGATACATTCTTGATTTGGCCTTTTGATATACGACTTAAAGCTTTCTGGCTTAATGAAGCATGAAGAAGAGGGGATGGGAGTTTGATGGAGGAGATGGCCAGTCAAAATCAGACTTTTTATGGTGATATTACCTAATACAATTTTAGCTCTCTGCAGAATGTATCAGTACCTTCCAGATAGGTTTTAGTGTTGTTCTTGTAACCACGAATATACTTTTCAAATGGAACGTTTCCGAGATAGGACATTCACCGTTTCCAGAACGTTCGAGAAAAGTTTATGAGCCAAAAATTGAAACGTTCAATGAAACGTTCTAGTGACGTTTCTGAAACTGGAAAATGTTTAGCGGGAAGCAGCCAAACCCTCAATTTAATCGAGAAATTTTGTAAGATAAAAATTTTATAATTTCACAGTTCAAGTTGTACAAATTAAATGAAAAGTATATCGAATGCATAGAGCTGAAAGGATACTGGGTATGAACAAAAGTTCATAATATTCTTGCTAAAGACTCGAGTTTTTAATATTCGAATTTAATTTTGGAGATACGAAATTCAAATTGCGTTACCACGCGATGAGCTCGCGGAAGATCTCGCTTGCGCGTTTGCATCGGAGCTTTTCTCTCTCCTACACCGTATATATATTCGTTTCTCGCAATTACCGAAACTTTCGTAATTGCAACCGAGTCTGAGTCCCGTTTAAGACTGAATTAAAACTTTGATTTTTCGCCAGTCCGGTGTTAGAGATAATTGGACTCGTCCGTATCACGTCGCGAATCCTCCTCATGCGATAACGGCTGCGGAACTTCTTACCGAACGAATTCAAAAAGTAAGCGCAAAATAATGGACTGAATATAAAACGCGTCCCATGGTGTTGTCGTTAATGGGAAGTTGTATTTGCATATTTTTTTTTTTTTTTTTACCGGGGCGTGGAAAATTGCAGTTTAAATTGTTTATTGCACGCGATACTTTTTCTCGTAAATTTTTGAAATTTCCATTTTTACGACTACAATCACATCCATTATCTTTATCCTTCGATTTGTGATCTTTTTCAAAGCTCAGGATAAAATTGCTTTAAGTTTTTTTTTCTTTATTGACATATAATTTACTTTATTAACGTCTTTTATATTTCATTTTTAATGTACTACACTACAATTTAGGATTTACAAAAGTTCGATTTTTTTTGTTTGCATTTTTCAACTCTTTGGCATATTGTAACCTGTCGAACATTTTTCAAAAAATAATGCATAGAAAAAAAATGCGTTTTTCTCAAAATGTTTTTTTTTTTCATATGGCGGGTACATATTCTCCGAATATACTGAACTGATATTAATAAGTCTTCATTGGTTATATTTATTGACAAGTCTTGTACGGGAATTTATTACAATATGACCAAAAATAGAAATAAACAATTTTTGCCGAGAAGAAAATAGGCGAAAAACACGGTAAATTTCGTGAACTTCATTACAAGCATTCGCCATTTTTTTTATCGACTTTTCATTAACGGTAGCAAATTGATGTGTAAGACACATTTCTTTTTAAAATGAGGTTTCGTTTTTTTTTTTGTTTCAAACTAATTTTATCTATTGGAAAAGTCCATTCTTGTAAAAAAAAATTATTTTTATTCTTCAAGATTTTACTAATGATCTCAAAAAGTTTTATACTTTTATTTATAAAAGCATAGAAATAAATCTTAAAAACATTTTTTTTCAGGCCATCTACACTATATAGTACTTACATTAATTCATTATTGCCCGATCTGAAATTTTCCTATTTATTGTAATGAATTTTTCATAAACGTCGCTGGTATAATTTTTTATTATTTTAATGGTTGTTTTTCATAGCTTGTATATGTCCATTTACTTTGATAAATTTTGCAGGATTTTATCAACTCTTTTTATTTTTATGTTTTTTTTTTTGCAATTTATCGGATTCTACTAATTTTGTGAAATGTTATCGAATAATTATTGTCACATTTTTCGATTTTTATCTATTCGATTAATTTTCATGAATTTCGTCCGTTTATTTTTTTAATTTTCTGTGAGTAATTCTATTTTTATTATTTCGTTTCAATTTTGTTTTATTTTGTTAAATTTTCATTGTTTCTGTCTTTCTTTCTTTTAACTTGTCATAACAATGTTCGTTCATCTGTCGTTATTATATAATTCAACCATACTATTTAAACATTTACACAAAAAAAATTTCTAATGTGGGATGAATATGAATTGATTCGAAAACTCGGTACAAATAATAAGACAATAGTCATATTTTATTAATGACAATATTATTATAATATGATATAAAAAATAAGCTAATAAAAATGCTTCAAATTATAGAAAAGTATATTGGTGAGCGTGACACATCGGGTCCTGGCCGGGATCCCTATTAAAGTAAGGGTTCCGGCTGGGGCCCAAAGTGTCACGCTCAAAATTCTACTAGGGATATTTATGAAAAAATGCATGTCTTATAGATGGAATTAGCTTTGTTGGCAGATAACAACACGCCTGCTAATTACAATGGCGACGACTGCACTTTTATTGCAATTCCCGGTATGTCTTACTGTAATGAATGACATACAATCAATACTTCGTGAAACAACTAAAAAATGGACGCCAAAATCAATTTATGTGCACTAATGAAAAAATTGTTTTTCTCTAAGTAATGGAAATTTTAAATCTATAAATTCAATAAAACTCGAAGTATAAAATTTAAATTTCGTTTTGAAAATTTTTATATCTTTAAAATAACCAAGCATACGTGATGATCATTAACCACGAAGAACACAGATTTTTTTATTCATTTTCAGGCCTCATTATTATAATTAAGATTCAAAATCTGCGCTCAAAATTGAAAGACAAAAATCTTGTTTAACAATTTGAAAAAAAATATTTGTGTATCGATTCATTCAGATTCCTACGAAAATTGGTTAAAGTCTCGGTAGATTGGTTGATTCCCTGAATTTCGACATTATAAATGGCGAATCAAACATGTCCGACAAAATTTTCTTCAAAAAATGCGCAGAACACGATGAAATTGACAGTAAACAGATTTTAGTGGTCCCTCAATAAAATTTTTTTAAATTCAAAATGGCGGATCCAATATGGCGGACCACAATTCGAATAAAGGGAAAAGTTCTATGAAATCATACATTATTATGTTTTCGGATTGATGAATCCGAATATGTCCGATTTTAAATTTATCCAAATATCAAATATCAAAAATGGCGCCTAGAGTGGTTAAAAGGGGCTGGGAGTTGATAAAAATGATTATTTTTTTAATTGTTTAAAAGAAGTTTTAAACAGTAATTGATAATGGGCTTTAAAATATTTCCTAATTATTTAACCAAACGTAAATTAGCTGTTTTATTATTTGTTTTGTTTTTGAAAAGCCTTTTTGTATCATTGTGCGATTGTGTACAAATTAAAAAGTTAACAAAGATCATAACGTCTAATAAAATAGATATAATAGAAATTATTTCCAAAGGATTATTCAATATGTCCCGGGTAAACCCCCAGTATAATACAGGTAATATTTTTTTAAATTTTACGCTAAAATTTGTTGAAAATATACATTTTAATAAATGATAATGACAAAGGTTTACATAAATATAACAATAATAGGAACAGGTGTCAATATTTCCAATTCGCTATCGTAAAATGGAAATAAACGGTACGCAGCAATTTACTTCATTTGAATCGAACGTAAATTGTATTATTGACAACATAATGCTCGCCTAAAAAAGTAGATTAGATAAACTATGAGGGAAACGCGTTAAATACTTTTTGCGTTTTAGTAACGTTTTAAACCAGGGAGACCCGTAATGCCAAACATTTCGGTGCTATTCCGTGACGGTTCGTCGATACGAATGCCTTTCGGAAATCCCTTGAGGTGAAAAATCCTGTCGGGGCTAAAAATAAATTTTTCCATTTTTGAAATTGTTTTCCCGTGTACCCGAACTACGCCCATTGCTGGGCATATCGGCATTGCGATATACTTGCAAAGATTATATATATATATATATATATATATATATAACTTTTCGAGAGTGTATTTAAATTTGCGCGTCACATGAAATAATCCGCCGGATTATAATTTGTGTAAAGATAAATTCCGAGTGACGAAAAATCAATAAAAACACAACATAATATACGTAGGATGATAAAGAATTTTAAGTTACACGTTATATCTGCTGCTGCCAGTAAAAATACCATTTTTGAGTCAAATAAATATTTTCGTCGTTCAAAATAATCCCTTCGCTTATGATTTATGGGTTGGGAAAATAAAATCTAAATGTCGAATAAAATACAAGAATGTAAAATGTATTATGTACCGTAACAAATTCTGAGCTATAAAATTTATCATTTTTAAACTGAAAATCACAAACCGTTAAAGTATTTTGTTTTAAACAATACATAAAGTAAACACTTAACAATTTACAATTTCTATTACATTTTACCAGATATAATATAACAGTCCGCACAAACAACCAACATTTTACGGTCTTATCTCGTGTGTAAGACGCTTTTGCCTTTAAAAAAATTGTCTCAGATCGTTGATATAACTTCGAAATCCTATTCTATCCTTTGCAAATGCATTACGGCTTTTACTATAAACTCAAGGATATTGTTGGATTACAATGCGGAGATATGGGTGTGTATCTCCACATATATTCTAACTCGGAATTTTCCATTTCGTTGATGGCGTTTTACTTAATTTTCTCGATTTCTCGATCCTACGTTTTATATCTGGAAAATTGGAATTATTCATCTTTTATTGTTTTGTGAAAATTTTTTGGATTATTATTGAGAAAATGGTAAACATTTCGTTCCTTTTTTTTTGGTGAATGCGTGTAAGATGAAAGGGTCGATAATGGCGGTATAGTATATACGCGACAAATCTAAATAGTCTCCCATCCCCACTCATTGTCGCGTCGTTTCTCCCGACGCGTATTCCGCACTATATACGAGACTACGGGGGTTGCAAGGGTGAAACTGGCGAGCTGCCAATGTGGCCAAAGTCCAAATATGTCTTACACCCTATCTAATTATACGCTGTTTTATCCAGACCACTCTAAAGGCCTCGTAGAGCTCGGTAGTTACTTGCCTACTCGACCGAGTGGTCTTCGTCTTCGATAAACTGTACACGTATCTCGCACTACCCGGCAAAAAGCCACGGCAACGCGAAAATAACTACCCGTTGCAGAAAACATGATGCAATCGCTGCTCACATATTGCATCTCTTGGGAAATAGTAAAAAGATATGACTTAACTCGAAAATGATTGTCAATTTGAAACGTAAGCTTCGCAATTTTTTACGAATTAACTAAAGTAAATCCGAGTTGGCTCCAAGTGTTTGATTCCAGAAACTTCCAGAGCTGGAATATATATTGCCTAAGAATTACTTTCGTCGGGTTTTCTGGTGTTACCGATTCCTAAGCGAGAATCAAATTTTGAAAATGCGATAATAATTTTGGGTAATTTTAATTTTAGTTTCTCCCGAAAATGGCTTTTGAATACTTCAGTGAAGAAAACATGGTAATTGAAACAGCATTGAATCGCGACAGCAGCGCAAGTATTAGTCGAAAATCGTGCATCTCCCGGCAATAAAAATGTTGTTAAATCACCCCGGAGATGAAGTTGGGTGCGAGGAGGTGGATCGCCATTCACCGTCCGGGGAATCCCCCGATGGTTCTTTAATTTGTCTCGGCACGGATTGATGGAAGCAATTTCGTCGGGTCGGGCACTTTTAAAATGTCCCGCCTCGTAATCTACGGCCATCATTTCCTTAATTGTTCGTTGGTGTCCACCGACTTATTCTTGGGAAGAGACAACTTTGCGCGGTCACAACTTTTCTAGATTCCGAAACTGCGGGCAAGACTCATTGTTTTGGCCATATGCCCCGTCGACCTTTTTCGGTAATACGTATTTCGCTTGTCGGAATTAGTTGGACGATGAACAACAGGACGTTGGGGAATGGATTGAAATGGCGAGTAATTATTTACATGGTAATTAAAATTTACCGCAAATGTTATTAATTATCCACATGACAATAAAAATAGCTTTATCGAAATTGCAAGTTGTCGATTAAATTGGTGCCTAATAATAGATGCCACCCTTTGACATTCCTAGCAAGTAATCAGTTTTAACAATTATGATGTTTTTTACGTTTAAAAATCTCCAATAAAAGGATTCTAGTTACGAACCGAGAATTAGAGAGAAATTGCCTGGACCAGCCAGAAGATGTGATGATATTGAAGATGAGGATGAAATTACAAATTACATTACCTATGAATGGCACATAATTGTGGCATTTGTTAGAAATTAACACAGAAGAAATTGTAGAAGCGTCATAACTAGTCTGATACAATGCACAAAAAAACGGCCAAATAATTTCAAGACCCGAAAAGAAGCCGATTGACCCATTCTCGAGAATTTTTTTTCAAGTTCCACGGGGTGTGTTTACAGCGCAACAAATTGCGGGGAAAAAATACCGCCGAAAAGAATGGATCTTGATAATCGCATAAGACTGTGTTCACACGATCTTCCGTGCATAAACAAGCGTAGATAAAATGTCGAGAGCCACGAAAAATCGCTGCGCGATAATTTAGCATACATGCGTGAATACATCGAACCGGCAGCACCGAACGCCACCGGTATAAATAACCTAACCAGGAGTAATTATTTTATTACCACGACGACCGACTACGGCACGCAAGGGTCTTTCTCGTACGTGCGATAACATCAAGATGGGCATGATTGCGTTAGGGCCATCCACCTGGGTCGAAATTGTCATCGTATAGTATGTAATTACTGAACTGATACGGAACGACCAAATATCTGTTTCTATAGAATGTTATAACATAACGAATGATTTATGGTAAATTCTTGGCCTTATGCGCTGTTGGTGATCTGCTCATTGAATCTGTCGAGGAAAAATCTATACTTTTCGAGTATAGGACGTGTACGTGGCACGAACTGGTATTAAACAAGAAGTCATCCATTCGTACATCTTGTTGGGTTTGAACCATGAACTATATACAATTTTCCACGGACCCCGGAGGTTGCATTCGCTGCATCACGTTTTCACCGTATCTACGGGTTGCCCGTAAACACGCTCGAGCGGGGAATCCATAAAGAAGCCCCGAAGATTGCCCAGCCAAGCAAAATCGAAGTTACTTTGGACGCGAGGATGCTGCAGTATCAGGATCCTTTCCTTCATTTCTTATATCTTCCTCTCGGCGCTTGAGCGCGTCTCTCGTTGAAACCTAAATTCGAGACCTGGAACATATTGCGACCGAGAGCGAAAAGCCCATGGGTTTCATTCAAATGAGATCCGTTCAGTAGGATGAAGAGAACGCGAGCGAAAGAGAAAACAGCCCCGACTCGGCAGCGGGGGCCGGTCCGCTCGAGTGTTTTTCTATTCAGAGGCGTCTCGCATAAAGTTCTATACACACGATTCTATCCATCCGATTCTACACCGCATCGCTACGATCCCTCAGGAGGAGAATTGAGAGAAGCGGCAAAAAGAGCGAGAGAGAGAGACGAAGCGAGGGCGTCAGAGCGAGAGAAGAGAAGTGGTTCTCCATTGCAGAGGGTCGTTCATTGAAACGAATGGTCTTGTCTGCCCCTTCTTCCCTCTTGGACCCTCCATCAGCCACCTTCCATTTCCACGCGTCTTCCCGCTATTTCTTGGCGCTACTTGGTCGCTGCTTCTTCTGCCTCTTCTTCCCAGACTCGAGGATCTGCCAGGATTACTTATCCTTTGCCAAAGGATGGTTCTAGGCTCAACTAAAGCATCATTTGAATAAACGTGGAGTTACGATTCGGTGCGCCTTGCATGTACATATTAGATGAGTCTCCAAGACCTTATTAATGACACACCGATAGTTCCCGGTGGACTTGAAATAAGACCTTATCTTACCCCTAACCCATACTTAATCATAGGGTTAATTCCAACAAATAATTAGATTTACACTATGTCTATTATCTAACGTGCAGAATCGTTGGACTTGGAATCTTATTTTTGCTTTTAGAAGACCACACAGTACATACTCCAGAGATGAAGAAATAAGATGTGTAATAGCTTGCAGATCTAAAACCACCCTAACCAGACCCTAAATGTCACTCGAAGTTCTAGAATTGATAATAAACCATTTTTTTAAATTACCAATGAACTCATCGGCAGTCACGTGAATCAATAGGCACTCCAGCAATAGGTAGATTCTATTCCTCTATTCGATATACCTTTTCTCCAAAGAAACATCACCTGCCAGGAATTCCTCGATGTTTTATTGAATCATGGATAAACAAATACGTTTTCTCAGGCATCGCGCGAATTTCGGCCTTGCACGCTCGCGTACTCATTCCCGTGGAAAGTCTCGCGTTGCTCTCGTTCGCGTGCCTGCTGGTCTATTTCGACGATGTCGCGGCAGCATCCCAAAAGGAAAAAGCGCACTTTCGCAGTGGCTTTTACACCGTGCCGTTAACCGAGGGGTAACAAACTTAGGACCGAGTTCGTCGTCGCGAAGTCGTTGCCTCTGCTTTGAATTTTCTTCTCTCTTTTGCGTAATTCCTCGCTTGCACTTTTCTCTTTGCCGTCTTGGAAGACAGAATTCTCGAGAAAATCCTTGGCGTCTTTCTTCGACGAAATTTATTTAAATTTCGTTCATTCATAATGTAGAACTTATATTACAGAAGACAAAATAGTATTAAGCATATATAAAATAGGATTATTTTTCACCGCTGTACAGCTTTATGTGGTAGATACACATTTTATGTTTCTTTTATAGCGGAATATTACGATAAATCTTTAACCTTTAGCCCTTGAACCTTTGGAATATTGATACTGTAGTGCCCTTCAAATGGCTGACCCATTGAAAGACTGGGCATACAAATATAACAACAATGTTCAATTAATTACTCGAACCTTTCGAATTGGGAATGGAGTATCCTTTTAGACAATGTTCTTGCGTAGGTTCGTTGCTTTTTGTTTATATCCAATAGTACGACCCTAGCTGGGTGATTTGGCAGGCGTAAATTCGCCTCCGTGCGTATGGGTGACAGAATCCAATGCCTAACTGGCGTTGAGCCAGCCACTGTTCCTACGTATTGCTCCGTCTTTGTATACGTAGCCGGCACATGCATGCTAACAGCGGTAATATAGTGAGAGTGCACAGCGGGTGCAACCGACGACCCCCTCTATCGTACACATGGGTGTCCGCAATGCAGCTCTGGCCCACCATCCTAATGATGGCAACTACGCGAATACAAATCTATGCAACCATCCCTTTCTCCGTAACTAGTCCCTGAATAGGTCATCCCTTTCTCCTGAAGCGAACGGTTGTACCCTTTCAAACCCGTTGCTATCTCCGGCCGCATCGGTGTGCGGCAGCTCTCGTCGGTTTCGGAAAACGTCATTTCCCTATTTTTTCTATCGGCGCATTGCTCCGCGCACTTTGGCGCTATCGTATATGACACAGAGCTCGTTTTGCTGACCAGCCGCCTATAACCCACATCGCGCGCTTGTCCGCGGTTAACCCACTTTCGGCCTATTTTGGCTCAGTTCACCCTCTCTTACTCCATACGAAATACCTTCGTTCTGTACATGTCTCACGAATTCATGCCTGCCTATTTGTACGTCGTACATGTGGCGAGTGGGCATTGCAAAACGCTGACCACATCCGCCGAGTGTGCTCACTTTTGAGTGCTTTTTTAAATAAAAAGGCCCATGTGTTTAATTAAATTATTATATATAGTTAATAGGTTCGTATACTTTTACTTATTTTACTGCAACAAAAACTCATTGGAAATATGGAAAAGTGAAACGAGATACAAAGTTGAAGCTAATTTAAAGTGTAATGAGGAGAAAAGCCGCGATGACGTCAGATCGAAGAGTTCGAAAGAGGCAAGGGGTGGCAGCGACAGCGGTGATGGGAGGATCCTCCATTCCTGTTACTTCTGGAGACATCTTTAATTCATCGAATGCCGATTGTGGGCTGCATTCTTGATGAGCTTTATTTCACATCCGTGCTTTCGAACTATTGGATCCGATGAGGGATTCTCATACGATATAATACCACTGCTAAGCCAGCGCAACGAAGCTTTCGTTTCTAACTCATTCTCTACATATATAACTGTACGTTTCAGTCGACCGTTTCGCTCGCTCTCCTCCTCCTTCGTACTTCCTTCCGCCCTTTCCCGTACGAATCACTTAAGAAGCTCTCCTGAGCTTTTTCGATTTTGACCCGGTGCGCTGTATGTTTTATTCTTGCTTCCCGGCCGAATCTATCTCGCTTTCTAGCGTGAAATCGAGTGGAAAACTAACCGGTGAAAATCTTTTCGTTCGCTTCATCTACTCATCGACCGGACAAATCGAGAATCTTTTCCTGATTTAGCTTCACATTTTAGGATCGTAAGAGATTAATAAGACTTTTATACCTCCAGTATTGATGGTTATCGATTTGCGTCGAGTTTTGAAAATCACTCTTATTTATATTCCATGTTTCTAAGATTTTCTTTATTTTTTTTTACATATGATTGCGGATGATTATACGTGTAACTACTAAGCCAAATACACGTGGCGAAACTCGTCACGAAAGAAAGAGCGAGCGAGCTAAGAGGCGAACGGGGAAGAGGGGCCGAGAGCCCGAAGAGGCTGTAATTGCGAAGACTCCACGGGCAGTCGGCTTAATAATTCAAATCCCTCAGTAGTCGAAAAATTGAATTTAATAATTCAATCCAATTGGAAAGCTCGACGGTTGGCGCGCTTTCCACTTGAGTTTGAGCCGAGCAGTTGTACGACCGGTTGCCGCGAGAGTAGACCCGATCAAAAATGCAATATCCAGCTCGATTTCTTAATCCGATTTTGCCAGCGCAGCGCTTCGTTATCAGCCAACCGGCCTCGTTTCCACCACCGCCTAATCGCCGCCCCCCCCCAAACCCCCAAGTGGAGTCCCGAAAATCGATCGACGTGTCTATAATGTAAAGCGCCCAGCACTGACCCCCGGACCGGTTTTTTTTCCCCCCCCCCCCCCCCCTTTGATTTACTGCAGTTCGGCAAATGAATAATTTTTAAAATAGAAAGTTGGACTCTCGCGAAAAACAGAGCGAGCATTTGTTAACTGCGACTTGACATGAAGTTTAGAAGGGAGCGTAGTTTATGGAGTTCCAACGTTTTTCTTCTTTTTTTTTTGTGATGTGCGGCAACATCTTTTAACCGTACGGCTCTCGAGTAAAGTAAAGGAACAACCCATTCCTCGTGTATGGGCGTGACGGGTCCACTTAAACAAACAAAGAATGTATAAATTTCAACGGAATAACAAATTACTATTCAACAAATAGTTGACGTTATTTGAAAATGATAATGAAAAAATCTGGTCCCTTTGGCTAATGTTGATATCGTATTTGTAGCCTCATCCAAAACTTACTTGAAATTCCTTAGAATTATGAATGACGAAATGGTGGGAGTTAAGTGGAAGCGTGGACAACTGATAAACGATAAATTTGGAACAAAGGCTCCGTCAGCTAAAACAAGCCACTAGAAGTCTTAGATTCGTAACATCTCCAAATTTCGAAACATCAGCAAAAGTCAGAACGTTATTCCCCGAAGAAAAGCATGAAGATATCCTCGAAATCATGACTTAGATTGGCTGCATTTCTTAAGATATTTTGGTGTTGTTACGAACAAATGCATACATTAAGCAGTTTTATAAAGTTAGCATGATAAACTTGCGAAAGTAAAGTCAGCCTTTATACCTCTCGTATTCATTATTATCATATTGATCAAGAATATAGCTACGCCATTGTTTGCCTAGAAGTATTGGCGATTTCCGTATCTACAGCGAAAAATGGCATTTTGCGTCTGCCATGAAAAAAAAAAAATTCGAACGTCATACGAATCTGATTTCTGGGCAATCGATGTGTATTTACGAAAAAAAAAACCAAGTTGATGGGGACAACAACAGACTGGCATATAAAAGAGTCGTCGAGGCAGCCAGAGTATATGATGCAACAGATTCCGATTGTATCGTCGCGTTTTCAGCTCCCTAAAGCTTGTCGGCGCAAGCGAAGGCAACTCGTGCGTAGATATCCCTGTTAACCTCCGTTAACCCTTGCTGTCCGATTCCGTTGAATTCAATGTATCGATGACGTCAACGCGCCGTTTCAATTCGAGCGCATCGACTCGTGAGTCTGCTCAAGACCAAAGATACGGAGGATATTACAGTCTCAAAATACGCAGACATCTTGGAACGTCTTGAGAAAAACTGGCAAAATTTTGAAGAAACGCGCTTCGCCATTAGCGACTGCAATGTAAGACTAGGGGCTTCGCCCATGCGGCCTTCGAGATCAAGATAGATAGATCAAGATAGATAGATCAAGAACTAACGAACAAAATGAGCAATTGAAACTTAAATTCGGATGGGTACTTTTCTTATAAAAAATTCTGAAAGTATATGTAACTCAGAAAATCGAAGCGTACCAAATTCAACACTTCGTGCCGACCTACGGTGCGGGTCGAAGTAATTAGGCAACTAATCTTAGAACACCGAAGACAGTGTTGCACGGGACGCTATGTGAACCGTCCATTGACACGATGCGGTAGTTACATTGTACGAAAGAATCCACTCCATTGGCATGTATTGTCAATGCCAGTAAGTATCGGCAGGTTCCAAACATAGATCATGTATAATTAGATCAGACTCGGTGTCGACGTCGGAGGCAGGGAAGCTCGATGTACGCATCCATGTACGTGCGTCCATGCCAAGCACACTTGTGCAACGATATTCGAGGTCCGTTGCTAACTGTAAAGACAATCGAATTACATTCAAGCGATTCTCAACTTGGGGCTACTCTCTAAGCAGCCCACAAGAATGCACGTATTTCACTATAATTTCATCGACTCAAGCTGACTGGATGAAGCAGTTTGATACCCAAAAATTAATATTTCATTAAATACAAATATTTTGTAAGGCTTAAGAAAAGTTATGACGAGAAGAAATGAAAAGACGTTCTGGAATTTTTCTAACATTACTGGCACTCTTTCGCAGGGATAGGTACAAATGCATAGGTGAGGAAACAATTTGAACAATACCTAGAGTCATTTCAATAGATACCTTTTAAATGCCTGATTAACTAACAATTTCTTCCATCGTCAACGATGCAATTTAAATTAAAAAAAAAAAAAAAACAAGTCCACGAGTCGGACACAATTGATATTAAATCATGATGTATATACTTTTTTGTTTTACCAGGATCAAATATTACCAACACAAGGGAAGAAGGTCGAGGAACTCGTGACTTCAGAAATTTACTATTTACTTTGCTCTTCGCTTGTTATATTCCAGTCGCTAAGCGACGTCTCGTCTTTCGCGGCTCGGAAATATTCCAGTTATACTGTACTATCTTCGGGAACCTGATTTACCGGTTGTTCGGTTGATCTCAAATACACGTGATCACTTCGGCAACCGCATTCGTTATTTTTTGACGGCTCTCCTAGTTGTGGAACACGGTGGAGTGTTCTGATTTTTTTTAACGATTGTTACGACTGCATAACAGTTTTCTTTATTAAGAATCGTACGAAAATAATCAATAAAGTAACCGCCGAATTTCGCGAAACTCGTAGCAAAGATAAAATATTCTAAATTAAACTAAACTTTTTCATAAAACAAAAATAAAAGCAATTAAGTAACAAATGTTGTTCAAAAATTAAAAATACATTGGAAAATATTTTTCAAATAATGCACTTATAATTCACGAATGTTATTCCGAAACATTTCAAATGATCAAAATTTATGTACCTAACAAAAACTGAATTGCGACCTTTGGCGTTCTCTTGAGGACAGATTAAATTTATCGCTCGTTATTTGAAAAATTAATGCCGAGAGTGGTTTTAACCAAGAAAGAAGCATATTCCGTATGTATTTCTATTTATTTCTACACGGACCGAATGGTCCTTTAACGGGGCATCATGGATATTTATAACGTTGTGGATTCGTTGATTAAGAATCATGATTAACTATTTATTTCTAGCGTGTTTGGGCTTGAAATCCGCATAGCTAAAGTTGGCTCGACCCGGTGCAACCTGGTCCATTAGCCTCGATGTCGCCGTCCAAAGGTTATAGAAGCAACTCGTTTTGTTGGATTCTCTACATGTGCCCGTAGACCGGTTGAATAATTTATGCAATTACATAGAAAAATATCAAATAATTCAACGAAAAATAACAGACGTGTCTATAGATTTTCGTTTAACATAGAGGTATTATTTAAAAACGTTCCTCTTCGAAGTTAATGCGAGTAATAAGTGATTCATTTAGAATTTTGCTCGTGCATTGAAAGTACCGTGAACTGGTCTTGCACTTTGGATTTTTTTTAATGAAATTGTGTTAAAATAGACTCACACGTATTGCCAGTGAGACGCCAAACCTTTGTTCGAAAATAGCAGTTATCTATTTCTAGCGTCACATCTAGAAATACATTGGTCGCCGTGACGTAAATAAAAAGCAACTTGTAGATCAATGATTTACGGAAAATCTCTAGGCACTGAGAAGATGGATTGCCGAGTTAAGAGATGCTTTATGACAGACCGAAAGAGTCATAAAATTTGAATTCATTTTCCCCTAAACAATCTCGTAACAGTTTTAGCGTCCTCGAGGGTTGACTGGTTGGTAGCGATGCTCTGCGCCCCTATTCTATCCGGCTCGTGGAACGATAGCAAAGTTACAAATGCATCTCATACTTCATCCCTGACTACGTTATCTCGACATCTTGCTCTCTCGGTCCTCCTTACCGACTACCGTCTTCGCCGTCCTTTTCCGTCGTATATTTCCCTTTCGCGCCTGTATATCAACTATCAACTTCTCTTCCATTCGCGGTTCGAGGTAGCGAGGTTGTCCGCAAACCTTTAAAGCGACGCCCTTCGCTCCACACGCGACCTGACATGAAGATGTATGCTCCCGTAGTACATAGGTCGGATCCCCATGAAAGAGAGTTGTAGTGAATCGTATTCTTGGAAACGCTGCACATGCTTCCTCGCATCTGTCGGATGCAGGTTCCGTTTTCCCGACAATGATCAATGCGGAAAAGTGTATTTTCGTAAAATGTACCGTTTTTGATTTGCTGCGAGTGAAGAGATGTTTCATGTTTTCTAAGTAATAGGAATGTGTGAACACGCGTTCAAAAGGAATCGGGAAACTTGGAGGTTTCTTTATCATAAATCTCCGTAATAACGTAATTTTTGTATTTCTTTTTCAAGATCGTTTTTCATTCTCTTTATTCATCAGAGTCCGAATGGTGTACAATCATTTTCTTTTCCTTCTTTCCAAAATCAGATTGACATCGTACCCGATCTGGATGTACACTGGGGGTCCAACGTACGTACTTGAGCAATCTGGGAATTTGGCTGAGTTGATAATTGTTAAATTAATCCCGAGTAATAGGGAGCGCTGCACGGATGCTGCGTTTTTCGACCATTATCGACAAAACTTTCGTTGTCCATGAAATATGGCAATGTAGAGATAATTGGTACTGCTACCGACAAAGTTAGTGTCACCAAGTTTTCAAAAGGTCAGGTTGGAAACCAACAAATCCGCATTAGAGCATATAGTAACAGCGTGCTACAAACATGCGGGATTACAACGTAACCAACCTTTCTTCTACACTATGAAGGGATCATGACTTCCGCGGCTTCAGGAAGCCTTTTCTCGAAATATTCGCTTTTGCGCAATGTTACATCATTCGCGCAGAAAGTGTGAGTTGAAAGAGCTTTAGTCGCCTTTCTTTTATAAAGGATAAGTTTGGAATGTCAAAAACAAATTACGCTAAAATTTCCTTGACACGTGTCAGTCAGCGTTCCTTATTAGTACTTCATAATAACAGCAATAAGGATTCACAAACTGGAAACACATTACTCAACGCCACCAGCAAGTGAGAAACTCAAAATTCGTTAAATAACTTTTCGAAGCAACTCTCGGCGTGCATTTTAGGAGTCGGTTAGAGCTTTTGTTCTCACGGGACACTTGTAACGATGTTCGCGAAAGTCGAAGGAGAGACTACAAAGGTGATATGCGTTGAGTCAGCCCCGAGACTTCCGGGACATATTTAAAGACTTTAAGCGGCCCGTTTCCCCGTAAAAGCCTCTGCTGGCGTCGCTCTATGACGACGAAGATAACGCGAATGACGGAAAAGGAAACTTACGTCGCCAGACGAGAAGAAGAACAAAGCTACGAGTCTCGTCATTGCCTATACGTGTGCTTTACGTTGAAAGTCCCAAAGTTTGGAAAGAACTCGAAAAGTGACATGTTTATTAAGCAGATCGTCCTTATCGATCTCATTCGTTCCCGCATTCCTCCTAATTCCTTTCGATCGGGCACCGGTAATTCTAAAGCCGCGGTCCTCGAATAATGCAACAATCGTGTTCGCGAATCTCTCGACCGCTGCTTTGCCGTGTGCTAAGAGATCGAGATACGAGAGTGGCAGGTCGTATTTATACGAGTGCGCAGATGTGCGACGGTAGTTTCAGACCTGCCCTTAGCCTCGTTCCGTAGTTTCATCTCTGCATCAAACGGCTTACTCGACTCTACGGTTTTAACCACGCAGGTTGACACTGCCTTTCATTCGGTCCGGCAATTTCGCATCTGTATCCGATTCCCCTTCAACTAGACAGGCTTCTTCCCTTTCAACCTTCGTTTGTAAACTTGACTTGCGAACGTGACGCCTCGGGCATCGTTAGTTCGAAATCTAAATTACCGCCGATCCCGTCCCATAGCACACCACACGCTCATTTAATTAGACGTGCAATTTACTTTCTCCGAAATCAGTGAGGAAATGAGGACTTGGAATTCGACACATCCAGACGAATCAATCGTCGTATTATATTTTTCAGAGTTCAAACACTTGTATACGTTACTCGATGAATCTTAATGTCAGCATGTGCACCATCTGCTATATAATAAAACCGAGCACGGTCTTTTGATAGCTGGAGAAACTCCCGAGTACTTGATAGTTACCCTTTTTTTATATTATACCCATTCAACATGTATTCTGGTTCTATTTCAAACGTAAACTAAAAAGGAATATGATGCTCGCTTGACCCGTGTCTGTGTACCGAGAATAGCTCGGAAATATGGCTCCGTAGACTGGAGCATCGGTCGACCGCCGCAAGCTTCAGCTGGACCTCGCAATTTTTACCGAGCCGCGAAACCTCAAACGTACAAAGGCTGTACTCGAGCAAAAGTAATCCACGGAGACTGAGGGGGATGAAGACAGGGTGTTGGACAGAGAGCAAGCACTGGAGAGCGACGGAGAAGCGCCGAGGAGAGATAGTCGAGCGTGGAACAAAGAGGGAGGCAGCCAACCTTCCGAGGTGGTAGGGGGAAGAAGAGGGAGGACGGTGAATGAGGTTTAAACTCTACTATGCGGGTAACGATTCCACTCTGCGCTACTTCGTGGTCTTCTCTTTCCAGCCATGCCGCGACTAATGCCGTCGTCGATCTCCGAATCGGTGTTTGCATTTGGTCTCGGTCGAAAACTTTTTACAAACTTTCGCCTTGCAGACCTTTCCCCGAACATTTCTACGAGCGGAATGGCAAAAACATTTACGGGCTTCCGAAGGTTCCTTTCGCCGGGACAAAAAGTTTGGCTGATACAACCAAGTTAATCCGACAATGAAGTGCTTCTCGGCTGAATACGCCGGAAAATCTACCAGCCACCGATTAGAGCGTTAAGTTAAGAGTAGTTGGGGAGTAGGTTCTTTATTCTATTCAACTCTCAATGTTGGTACTTTATCAGAATTTGTTGTTGCGACAATTTCAGCCTAATAGGTCTAGCACACCGATGCATTGGTCTTCTTACGTATTGACTCCGTGAAACATGGAGAACAAAAGTAATCAAATTAAACTATTTCATTCTCCGCGTATAATGCATGCTATATCCCTTAAAGCGGATTATGCGAAAACTCATCACGAGATAAAGGGTATTATATACGGAATGAAATTGGTAGAATTTAACTTTTCATTTGGGTCATATCCTGCAGACTTTGACGGTACGCAGTTTTAAATCCTTTAAGAGGTCAGTGACATAGATCAGTCAATACTCTATAAATTGTTTAACGTGGGCCCCTATTCCGACCTTAGAATGGTTATTCTTTTTTTTAGGTGGTGCTACTCCCTCCCTTTAGCGATGTCTTTTGTATCATCGCGGCTTTCGACTGAACAAGTGTTTTAATTATAAGAGCTACGACAAAACAGTTGTAGTGTTTGACTTTTGCGTTTTACGATCAAAAAGTAACGGTGCAATTGGCTCGATGAAGTGTCAAAGGTATCCATTAATCTGCAGGAATAAGGTCGGGTGCCGCGCTCAACACACGGAGTAATTAGCTATCTTGGGTTGGACCTAAATGGAGAGATACTCGGCGAGACTACTTCTTGCATCCGAGGGTCGGATATAAGCTAGGTGCGAAACAACAATTAAGGCAGCATTCGTGTCTCTGCCACCTGCGGCGTCCTCGTTAGTGTAAGGTGCCGTTGGCGATGCCGAGAAATTTCGCAAGATTGGTTCGCCTCGTCAACGTTATTTCCCCATTATCATAGTTATTAAAACTTAAGATAGCAAGAGGCGACTATTTTTATTACTAATTTTGTGCGCGATTACTCCGCCTGGGATGCGCGATTAGCAGTTGTGACAGTCGTGTTTCCCGCCCCTCTTATTTGAATAACGATGCGGCCTCTGGGAAATTCGTGCATAATACACATTTTCCTCTGACGTATTAAACATTCACACACGAGTTTCCCATATCAGTTCAGCGTGCATCTTGCTACCGACTAAATCCCCAAATGTATCTTTCTGACGACTATTAGAGGAGTATTTGAAAATCCAAACGTTATTTTCGTCCATATTTAATTTCAATTAAACCTCGAGTCGTACGATGAATGAAATAACGTTTAAACCTATAATTCTCGAAGAGCTTAGCGCAATAAAATAATGAGAGCTTAATGTTACGAGAACTAATAAAAGCGATTATCATCGAGTGTACGTCTTTCAAAAGCGACGTGCGTTATTCTCTCGTCGCCTTCTCGGAAATTCCTATCGCGTTTTGAGTACCCCACCCGGCAAACAGACTGCAAATGACGCGTTAGCGGAGATCCTAGGCTGAAACAAAACACCCCATAAAATATACCTCTGACGGCCTCGAGAGGCACGTAGGCCTTTATAAATTTCACGAACAGCCCCGTTTCAGGATCCGCGCCATTATCGGATATTCCCAGCACGTTCTCGCAGAAGCCGCTGCGTTTCCTCTCTACGTATGAAGCATTGCGAGATAATCGGTCGACGCGGGATGATCTCGGCAAGCAATCGTGGCCCTTACCCGAACGCTTAGTCTATGACAGGACCAACCGAATATCAGCGTCGTCTGATCTGGTGTCGTTATCGATGTCGACGAGATTAAAACTTCGCAAATGAATTCCGACTGCTCGTACACCCTAATTCGCCGATGAAAATACACAGAGAGTACTTTCATCAGAAGGGGAGAACGTGCCTCGAGTCTACTGTCATTTGTTCCGTCTCGTTCCACAAGGGCTAGGTGCTATGAGAACAGTTAACGCGGACGTATTAGGCCCGGCGACGTTCAACGACAGTGAATTCTCATCGCGGTCATCGTTCCCCTAGGTCCTCGTGATTGGATACGGTCGATTAGTCTTTCTGTCTCAGTTCCCGTTTCAGACACCATCTATTCCTTTCATTGTAGGGAGAATTACGGACCTAATGTTTACGGACCCTACCGGGACACATTGAACCACAAAGTAGCCATAATAGCCGGAAAATTGATTATTCCGAACCTCTCGTCGATACTTTCGCAGTGATAACTTTCAGAGGAGCTATCTGCCTGTCGATAAAATGCCGACAATTATCGATGGCCGTAACAAAAGCGCATCAACCTTATGCTTTTCTATAATCGTAAATAGCCATTGTCGAATTTATCTGGATGTATTTAAAAATCCGCGAGTGGTAAATGATGAGAATGTGGATGCCGCCATTTTCAGCTGCGGATAATGCGCTTTTATGAAGCTTCCCAACAGCCTGCAGCGCAACCGCTAGCCATTTCTATATACGCTTCGACGTGCAGTTACCCGTCATTTATTCATTGCAAAGCTTCGGCGCACGTTCCACATTCGACCATTTATAGCTCAAACGAACGAACGCGAGGGCCGGAGAGCTCACGAAGAAATAAAAGTTAATATACTGAGCAATTTGCCGAAGAATATTGACATTAACTGAATACCATACGCGACCAATTCCACGGGACGAATTATCGTTCCTAAATTATCTCTCGACCTCGAATCAACGCGGAGCTTATGCAATACATGTATATATATATATACATGTACGGGTTACGACATAAATGCCCTGCGCGCATTACAGCCCAGGGCATGAGAGATTTTTAGCTAGATTTTATCGAAACTGGGCAGTAAATCAGAGTAATGCCAGTGATTATCGATGGACTGCGCGGCCGACGGATTGGAGAGCTCCATGACATTTACGTTTCCCTAATTGAGCGGCTTGCTTATAAAGCTTTAAGTAAAATGTGATATTGCTCCGATTATGCTTGGCACAATGTTGGGACCACTGATTAACGAACAATACCATTGACTTGAGAATAGTGGTTGAACATGACAATGGTAATTATTGCAGATGACGTACTATCTTTGACTTATTTCGTTATCGTTATACATCGGACTAATGGTGACGTTGTTGGCGTAAATGATGATCATCCTCCTAATGGTAATGATGACGACATAAACTTGTGACATAGACGGCCATGTGCATTTGTCACGAACTATAACCGACGAGTTGTGCTGTGCATGTACGTTATTAGTTTAGTTAACCTTTAGTTTGTCCAACCTTTGCATTAGTAAACTGACGAGCGTTAACGCCACCTTCTCTCACATGTCTATGCACTCTCGTCGTAAAATCCCAGATAAGAGTCATGTCGAAGTATGCAACAAAAGTAAATCCAGTTTTATCACAACAGTTTGAAAAAAAAAAAACAGTAAGGCTTAAAGCCAGCGCCGGCATCAAGATTTAATTAGGCCATTAGGTGCCACTTTGCGATCAACTTTACGAACTGTGCAACATTGAAGCGCGATCACGCTATCGACTGACATTCTCGGAAACCGTCGTATCGAGAACTTTTGAAATTTATTTAATTATCTCCCCGATAGTTTGTTTCTGCTCAGATTAGAAAATGCAGGCGTGTTTACTACTTTGTTATCGTTTATTCATTAATTCTTAGCAGGTACCTTCCAAGTAGAGTTTCTTCCATAATATCGTAATGCGTGACTTGTCCAACTACATTGAAAACTTAAAGAAAAACGCCAATGTGTGCCAAGCAATCCCTGCGAATCCGGTTCGGGATTGTTCAGTCGACAATAAAATTTTCTTTCGCACTAACGTCACTTTCGGCGAAGGCTTAATGCAGGTTATAAATATATCGGTCTATGTTTCTCGTATAACTAGACGCGAACCAAGAATGCCGTACCGCTTTAACCCGTAATACCAACCAGGTCTATATAAACCAACTCGTAGCGCTCGACTTCGCCACTCACAATTACGCAATTTAACCAAGCATTAAAATGATCCTCAATTCCCTAATATACTTAACTCGGGTACTTTCCCCACGACGCACCGCGAGGATCCTCGTTCAACCACCTCGAATTTATCTTCGCCGTCTTTCTCTCGCCGCATCTCCTTTACTTCGTTCTCCCCTCCGGCCACCGTGTCGTCTGTCTTTCTCGCGCGCTTTCGCCTCCTCTCGACTCGTTTCCTTCACCTGATTTTCCCCCCTAGGGAAACACGAGTCTATTAAGAATTTACAAAACATTTTTAAGAATTACAAGAGGTCGGGGTGAACCGATGCTCGATTTAATAGCTTTACCGAGCTCTGAATGCTACTATATTGTCTGAAAAAAATAGTTAAGCGGTAACGCTATTCTTGAAATTTAGAAAAATTAAATTTGTCTTTTTTTTCTTAAACGCTATTTTCTAAAGTTTCGAAGACAATATTATCATAATGATCGAATGGCATAAATATTCTGTTTTCAAAAGTTTGAAAAAGCTGGACTTGACGATAATGGATCAACTTAAAGGTTTCAAGGATGTATTTTTCAAATTGTCGATCGATATCGTGCTAAAACGGGGTTTTGCCAATATTTACAAGCGCACGTTGAGCAGGAGAAAAAAGCCTGGAAACTTTACCCATGCTATCTTAAAAGGCATTTTTGATAGTTGCGAACAACAGGAGTAAAGTCCATTTTTAGTATTTTTTTTTAGTAAATGTCCTTTAAAATTTCACCACTTTATGGAAAATGAGTTCTAATTTAAAGTATTACCAGTAACGCAGTAGAGAGACATTCCGAGTATACGCACTGACGAAAGACATCTTCGATTTACTAACCGCAACCAGCCGGTAGTCCGCGGTCCATTACATCAACAGTGCAGAAAGACGCATTCATTCGACTGCATCCAAACACCTGGCCTCGATAAAAGTACAAAAAGTACTTTAGGAAAACATAACTGGTCAATTGACACGGTTGTTCATAAACAGTACGGACATTTGCAGCATGGTAAAAAGTGTCGATGAAGCGGAAAATTTTTTGTTCACCGAAGTCTGACCATCCGTGAATCTAAAGAACGTGCTGATGGATTTGTTTGCTTGTAACTTAATGGACGATATCCTCTTACACAGTCCACAGCTAGCTTTCGTATTACGAAATAATGCGAGCGGTATGCAATATCGATTGCTTGTCAAAAACTATTATAGTCGACAATTTTCACTTGAATAATGGTTTTTTAAGTATTTTCCTCACCGTCTTCAAGGTTGGTAAAGGAAAATAAAAATGATGAATATTTGTGCATAAAAATCAGTAAAAAGTACGAAAGGTGAACTAAATTTGAAAGTTTTTAAAACTCTAATTGACATTAGCTAAATAAGAAGTAGAAGTAAACACGGAAGGGACATTCCTGACTATTAGAATCGGATGTCCATCTTCCAAAAAAATATTGAAATATTGTCGAATGATAATGCAAGGACAAGGGAATCGATATCGGAAGCGGCGCCCGACATCGTTCAACCACGCACATCGAACGAGGCTGGGCTCGTTCCTAGCAGAGGCAGAAATGGATTCGCTGGCGTTGACGGGTGGGGCTCGACAGTGCGGCCATCCGATTCTTTGTTTTCTGCCTCCTGAAGCGTGACAGCTTCCGTTCGTCTCAGTCCTGCTTCGCACCGAGTGTCTCAGAAATACGGACAGCTTGAAGGGACCAGCAATATTCCCGGCTCCCAAGAGAAGACGTCCTGAGTATCTCCGCCCGATCGTTGTCTATCGCTCCTCATAAGGCTTTGTAGACGGGCAGAGAAAGCCGATGTACCAATGTAAAAATTCCCTTCTATCGATTCCTTCAAACTTAAAGGAAACAAATTGCAGGTAGTCGGAGAAAACACAACAAATGTTATCGCATGAAGGGTTTCACGTCACCAGTGGAAGAATTTCAATTGACAGGCATTGCTCCAAGACCAAAATTGGATGTTTATAACATTTTCCGAGACGATAATGTTGACAGTCCTACATTGCGACCGACATCCCAAGATCTGAACCTACCATACTAATAATAAAGTAATAAAAGAAGCAATTTCAAACTTGGATATATATTAAACATCGATGAATTGCGATGCAACAATGGAATCTTTGCAAAAGTGGCGGGTTGAAACGACTCGAAAAAAGAAAATAAATCCTATGGGCCTTGAGGCCAGATGAACGTTTTCCCAAGCAAATCGCTGCATGAAACTTTAAGCGAGCAAGACCTTATCTCTCATTGTCAGTCGGTGGCGGCGATGGCGCCAGAGAATAAGAATATCTTCTTCGCGGATCCAGTGCGATGTGCGTTGAACTTAAAATCAGGAAAGGGGATCACATTCTCAACCTCTACGCGGTTTCTCACTTTTATTGACAATCAAGCGCATCTTCACCCTAGCCTCGGAGCACTTGACGGAGATAAATAGGCATCTGCGGCGATGGTGAAGCTTGCTTAGCAAACCATATCCCAGTCGGAAACAGCTACTTGTTGACCATGTTCCTCCCCGCGCACTGTGAATTATCGTCCCCTACCAGTCCCGGCTATCGCGAAGGCGAATCTGAAAATTTATTGCCCGGAGCTGCGAATGAAACGTAATTATGGCTCTTTACGATATCTGCCGGACTCCATCGTTCCCCGTGCGGCGAACCAAGACGAGCGGAGACGTCACGGAGAATCCGATCAACCAACCAAGGGAAAATGCCCTCCGTAACCCGACGCGCGATCAGATGTCCACCGCGCCAAGATTGCAAACGAGCTGCAAAAGTGGCTAACTGCAAAAATCTTCTTTACGAGCTCGTTTACTTTATTTACTCGCACATAATTCCTGATCGTATAAACTGCTTTGAAGAACAATTATAATCACGATGTTCGATAAAATTTTTGTACCATACCCCTTAGGATATTGCGTTTAGCGCAATAGTCCCTCGATATATGACAGATAACGATCAGACTTTATATGACGTCAGTTTACGTTCTAACAAAAATGGTCGAATGAAACTTATGGACACGTTGAGGACACGGCGGGGAGGGGGTGTATAATATAGCTATATATAATCAATTCTTCCATTGCGATGAAGTTTAATGGTAGAAACAATAAAAGTAATTCGTGATTTAACCTTATAGTGACTATGATAAGCGTCTCTATATAGGGCCGATGGAAAGCAATCGTTCGCCGTTGGCTGGATTCCAAATCAATTTAAAAGTTCGCGGTACTCGCTGCCAACTATTCGCGCGAGTAACGCACTACGAATCCGTAAGTCATTACAAAGATCTCCTGGTCGAGGCTGCAGTCGGTAATGATAAGTGGAAAGTACTACATACCGGCGCGTGATAAAGAAGCTGATGAAGTCAACTTGGGCTCAAAGCTCAGGATAAAAGTAAAAGGTATACGATAGTCGATACGAGGAACAATTAAACTCGCGTCATAATTTCTCTAGAGTGAACGCGCTTAATGAGAAATGCGCGTTCCCCGTGATGGATCGATACCAGACGTGCGGTACATCGCATTTCGCGTGCATACCGAGTAGTTTACAAACATACATGCGCGTGCGAGAATAGGGCAAAGTCGGATGCCAACTCAGGACTGCAGTTTTTGACATGATGAATGTTGCGTCCTACGATTTCAAAAGCAGCGATAATATATGTTTCGATGGAGATGAATACCATTATTGTTTTCTTAAAATTTCACGGGGAAAAGTTTAAATGGAATTTATTCATTTTTTTCGAAATTAATCTTTTAGTCATAGTTAACCTGTTGTTGTTCATTTATTTAATATTCCCACGAGAAATACGAATAGAAAATGGCATAGTCTGCATTTGGCATGGTCCATAAATTTCCTATGCCACCATACGCACGAATTCAGATGAAGAGATGGGATGACGTCACGTGTACGCATGTAGAGACTGTACAAGCATTCCTCATTAAGAACGATATAAATTGAATGTGTGCAAAATTCGTCTGTCGCACACACTTGTCAATCAAAAATATTGTACGAAACACGTGCTAAACTATTTGTTACATCAATGTGAATCGTAACATCTGCTGAAAAGACATTTGCTCACTCGTGTCGAAAACCCACTACATTCCTTTTATAATATAGGACCATTGCTCAAAAGAAAAGAGAAATATTATCATATATATTTTCTAAAATGCTTCGCATCATAAATAAGACTTCAGCTGAAGAAGGAAATGTATCATTGAGAAAGCCCGAACACAATTCCATTTTCTACTCGAAACGTGCCAAAATCGTCAACTTCAATGAAGTTCCGTGCCTTCTCGAACCTGTTGAATAATAGCCTTGAGAAGTTTATTTATCGCACGCGAGGTTATCCGCTGAAATTTCGAAACCTAGCCAACTTTGAAATTTACGGCCACTAATTTCCTAGTGACTTATACTCTTTAGGCAGTTTGCACTTTGCTTACTCCGAAGTCATTCAATTACATGTATACTAACATCACAACATTAACACTCCAAGAGACATTCATTCTGTAATTTTACATTTCATTTTAATAATAACGTTTTATTGTTTGAAATTGTTATAGAAATATTGAAAATTGTCATCATCGATAGATCAGTCTGCACGTCTAATTACAAGGAATGAAGTTTTCAATGAACAGGATAGACCAGTCATGAAAAAAAAGTAATCGTGATAAGGATCCTTCACAATCATCGTCGCTGTTGTTTCAGAAATTGGCGTTGACGAAAACCCACGGAAAGGTATACGGCGAATGGCGTAGGAGGGCGCCCATTGTTCTTGGACGTAATTTACATGGGTATTTTTTCGGACTTGTCTACCACAATGGTGCCTCTAACCTGCACCACCAGAAATCCGAGAGCGACGATGTATAGCCGGAACGGAGGAAGTGGCGGCACCGAAAGAGCGCAGTTAAAACAAGACCACCGCGACTATCCAACCGGCAAACCAGCCAGTCATCCAACTAACAAACCAGCTTGTCTGCGAAGCCATACCGTTTACTGAACGCCAAGTTTACTTTGCGAACTTTGCCACTGTATATAGCTTGCTTTCCGAATTGTCCGATTGCTTGCCGTAAAAGCTTTAGCCGCGAGTCCTTCGGGATGACATAAAAGCAAGGACTGTCTCCCCACCGGAACATTACATGTTCGACGACTATCATTTTTACTCCCAATGAAGACTTTGTCCCACCGGATGTGTAGCGAAACTTTCAGCCTCCCAACAACGGTGTTTGCTGATATTGATTACGCAGACTCCAGGGACTAACGAAACGAAAAACAGAATTCACCCCACTGTCATTGCAGACGTCGAGTAATGCATATTTTTATCAATCCAGTTGGGCTGGATCTGTCGAAATTAAATTTTTCAGAATTGCTTCTATGCAACCTGAGCAAGTTTACCACTAAGGCAGGATCTTTCCTCATTGCAAACTGATTCTAAGCTTCCCGCTAAAGACTCGGGGCCCTGGTTGTGTATTGCCGTATCGAAAGGCAGGTCGAAATACACGAAGGCTAGTACTCTTAAGCTCGCCTAAGTACATTCCTCGTACATTTCAGCTGTGTACCTAAGACGAGTGGATGGAGCTCGTTCGCGGTTGTGGTAGAGCGCTATGCAAGCAACATGGCAATAAAGTTTATTGCAGGAATGCATTAGATCGAATACCTTACACGCGCACCCATTTACCCTTGCCTGCTCGTCCATCTCTTTCCTCCTCGACTCCCCCGCCTGCTCAGCCACTTTTACCCTCTCACTTTCACGGGCTGCTCCTTCGACCTCCGACCGAATAAGCCGCGGGTGCTCACTACCCGGTCCCAATAAAGCCGACTAGATACACTCGCAAGTTAACGTAACCTCGTCTCACTTCTGAACGCAGCCGGGCCATGGCACGCCAAGGCGCGTGTCTCATAGTAATACCACTTTCATCGTCCATCTCTACTGCCTACATCAACAAGACCGACACGGAGTTCGCTTTGCTCCGCAACCACACCAGTCTTCAGGATATGAAGGGCTGTTTCTCGTTATCAGTCGAGATGCACCGAAAAGAGGAGCCCATCCATGAACACCTTAAAAGGATGAAACGTGTTTGCACATTTATATACTCAAGTCAAGTATTGGATGAAATTTCGATTTTTTTAATCTTGAAAATTGTCAGAGCTAGACAGATATCTTCATGGTACTTTACAAAAAAAAGACGTTCTAAATAATGTGCAGTTTCAATTAAAATGTCTGTACTATTCCATTTTTTGCAAAGAAAGAGAAATATTTGTAATGCTGCGAATAAACTTTTTCCAAGCTGCGTGATAAAATCTTTGATTTATAAAATAATGGCGGTAGAAGTTACATCGCGTCGGAGCTGTAAAATCGACTTCCACACTGGGTTCTGCGAGGATACTTGAAAAAGGTCAGACATGCACATTTCTACGAAATTATCCCTTACGGTGTCGTATAAACCGAATTGTGCGCTATAAACCACATCTGCATATTGCCGTGACACGGTGGAAACCATTCTGCCGCATCGTCAATAAGCCGGGAGCCACCTATCTCATCGCCTGGAAGACGCCGAGTACGATCTCCGCCTTCGAGGCGTTTGACTGCTATTATTATTATTATTATTATTATTATTATTTACTATTCTAATAAAATTATTGACGGTAATAACGTCACTGCGAAGCGCAGCAGGAACGTATCGAAATTAATTCCACGGCAGTTAGTGGAAATGACGTATCAAACGGAAGGAAGAAATCCGTCGCGGTGAAATATTAGCGAAGCCGGTGGGAGGACGATGGGAAAGCTGGAAGGACTACCTAGCCCGGTATTGAGATACGTAGGCACATAGTACGTCGAAGCATAATAGAATAGATAGAGGATAGGCGGAAAGCCAGAGCCGCTGGTGCTTCGGGAATACTTTACCGAGCGTATAAACGCTATTTATGGCTGCATAAACCAACCGATAGGGGATATAATACAGTCACATGCCTTCGATCCTATGTTCCTTCTCGTAAACGTCTTTCCTTTCGCCGCGTTCGTCCCTGACTTCTCGATGTATCTCCGTGTATCTGCGACGAACGATCGGCGACACGCTCTTCCTTTCTGTTTCTTTTATTCCGCATTGATTTGCATGAAATTTCAGCTGGAGCGTATTCGTACAAGTATACAAATCCACTTTCGAGTCCCTACGACCTCCGTCCTCCACATTTTGCATACTCGAATTCGAATTCCCGCGCGATGTCAAACGTCGAGCGTAGGTGGATCTACGAACTTTACCTTAGACTTATCCACAAATGTTATCGCCATCACGGCGTGTCTTGGCTGATAGAAATGAATATTCCCTAGGTATAGAATCAACTTCACCCTGTCGATGTTACACGATCTTACTGCTCCTAGCAAACATTAACCGTGGTGGAGCCATCAGGAATGAGCTGGACTACTGATGATGACATTTTGTACGCGGTTATACAACACACAAATCAATTGGTTACAACAATCCTTGCTTAATAACCCAGGTTTCAGGAGCCAAAGTCCATTCTTTGATAGATGAATCAAATATCTTTCGACTCGTATTCATTATGAACTCATGATATTGTGATTAAATGATTCGTCAGAATGTGACCAATGTTTATCCTTCTTGCAAATTAAAAAGAAACAGCTCTCGCTAACGAACTGCATTCCACGATAAAACACGAGAACTGATCGAACGGCCGCTGTATGATAATTTGTATTTAACGTGAATTCGATAATACGAAAGTGTCGACACGATTAATGCAGATAAGATCGATTTCCTGGCGCAGTATGAGACTTAAGACTGGCAGTTTAATTCTCTATAAGCGTCCCATATAAACGCAGAAGGATGGCGGAAACGAGCGAACGAACCGGGGCTCGGCACGCGAGTGTAGTTCTCATCAATCTATCTTTCCAAGCTGGCGGGTGTCTGACAGCCATTTCGAATTCATTCAGCCTTCGCGCAGCCATCGCCTCATTGCTCGACAAGTCAGCTGGAGTTTATTTGACGAATCCAAAGCACTACTGGAGAATAAGCGCCAATTAGACCGCCTCGGTTGCGTAATAATGCATGAAAAATATATTTACCTAATTACCGTTCCTCTTTGCCACCCTTGGCAAACGCAGTTCTGGGTTTTTCGTGCAATGAATTCGCGATCAACCGACTGCAGTATGCAAGAATCTGGAAAAATGTGCAATTTCCTCCGGATGACTTATACTATACAGAATTAGCAACAATTAAGAATTAGACAATGCTGACAAAGAATCTCGATTAAATGATACCTTATAAATGTATAAATATATGAACTACTCAATCTTATTGCAAGTGTTCGGGGCATACCAAAAATGTGGCTTCGAATACATTAATTGATCCTCAGAAGTGGCATTAATTGATGATCGCAATGCCGATGAAATATATCGCACGATTGTTAGCATATTCCGCTCTCGGCAGGGTTGCCTCTGGGAAACCTTTAAACGCTTTTTGACGATATGGGCTGACTCGCTCCAAAGTACGATTTGCAAATTTCACTCGGCAAGTAGTCGTCCATCTCGAAAAGCACAGAATTTATTAGAATTCAATTAAGCGTTGAATTATTCCAACAGGGGACACTGGCAGCATACCGATGGCCATTAACGACTTCCTCTCTAGTAACGTTTTGCTCGATGCAGATCCGATTCAACGTCATTATAATGTCTAATTAGCCACTACTAGTCTCCCGACATTACACTCGACGATTCGCATCCCGGACTTCTTCCCCGTGGAGTTTCGACCCGCGATTATTTCGCATGCAGCGAATTAATTATTTCGCGCTACGCCTCGTGGTATTCGATGTTTATAAATTACCCTTTCGGCTTTCAGCGCCGACTTCATTCCTCGAGTACTCGTTTGCTTCGACAGTCACTTGGATATTAATAATGGATCCTCGTCGAGTTCGAGCTCGACCTCTTTGCCGCGCCGTGCTGCCTGCACCGCTTCGATGAGCGAGTTTTACAAACTTTTGCATTATCATTCTGTAATTTACAATAAAAATTAAGAAAGCTTTTTAGTAACTTTTATATTTGCAAATATCATAAATGCAATGCAACATAACGAAGTTATTTATGTATTCTGCTGTCCGATACTTGACTCCTAGAACAGAGAGTTCGGAAACTTTATCACCATTCTTTCATTTCGACGTATTTAATCTGAAAGGAATATCTGCTTCAACCATATAAAAATAACAAGTATTTCCTTCGTTAGACGAACGATTTTCGTATACTATACCTACCCACACTTTCGATTACGAAATAAGTATATATAGGTATCGTATTGTTTATATAGGTCCTCTTAATATATAATTCCTGGAGCTTCGGAGCAATCGGATTTCGAATTCGAGGAAACACCAACAGAGTTGCCGTATATAAATAAACAAGGTTATCGCGACCTTAAGAAAAATAAACGTTACGTTTTTCTCCGCAATGTATAAGCACATCAAAACATGAATCATTTCGTAAAATATATGGTCCGGTACGTTTGTTAACCTTTTAATTTCTCGGTTACGCGTATTTTATGACAGATGGCTGCGGGATGATTTCGGAAGAGATGATAAAGGAGGTAATTAAAAAAAGGGGGGGGGGGGACTAAAATAAGGATTGGAGAAGTCATTCCCTGTATACCTAACAAACTATTGGTAAAGAAATAAAACGATAATATTCTCACCCTATACTTGCTTAGTGTTTTAAATGAACTTTCACCCCCACTGGAATATATGCCTACCACGGGCAATTCGATAAGTATAATTGAGGATTTCAGATCGACTTACGTACTGATGAATACTCTGACAGTTTACGGAAACGTTGAACTCACCTGAAACAATAAAACGACAACGATTAGCATCGGAATGATTCCGACATCACGTTACACAATTCTTTTATGCGATATATCTAGTGCATAATTATTTTACATTTTGTTAATCACCAATAAAACAATTTCGACATTATTAGAATATCGACAGTGTTAACCGGTTTCGAGCAAACCCGATAAAATCAAAAGTTTGGCAATTGCAGCGATGCATCGTTGTCGGTTGGGGCGGTTTCGCGAATGGCTTTTTAAGCTCTTTGGAGCTTTCTTTTGCAACGTGGCGGAAATATGCGACGAGAAAGAAAGAGGCGGAAAACGTTTTAATCTCGGTACCACTTAAAAACTCTTCGCGTAGATGGCGTCGGTATCTCGACGGTTAGATCGGCTTTCGGACCGCGGCAGCCGGAATAAAACTTCTATGAAATTTAATAAGTTCCTTGGGGAAGGTCGTAAGTTCCACGGGAAACAAGCTCGGCTTCTCGCGAAGACGACGGGTAGCTCCGCTGAATTTAGGACTGGCTTTATGCACACTGTGTTGGAATTTCGCTTAGGCGGGGAGAAGACTAAGGAAAGTAATATTACTCAGTACTTTTTCTTTATTTCTAGTCTCGCGAGAGGGATAACGCATTTCACCTTTTTCCCTGGTGAATATATATTGCGTCCCACTTCAGGAAATATGTTATAGGTGCAATTACGACGATTAAATTTCAAAATAACTTGGAAAGCAAGGCGAAGTAATGAAAGTCTCGAACCTACCGCTTGGCTTTATGTTTGTCTAAATTCACGAGGAAATACTTTAAAAGACTCGAATGTTTATTTCTCAGCACCTTAACACTTCCTATAATTTTTACTCTTGTAATGCAAACAATGTATGAAACAATTTTTTACACATAAAAGTGTAATTTTCATGTAATAAAGTGTCGAAAATGTACATTAGGCATCAAGCCGCTTATCCTAAACCATTCCTTTTAGCTCTCATCTCATCCTTGAAACCTTCAAGCATCGTAGCAGCTGTAAATTATCTTGCTGCTCCGTGTTAAAATGCTGCCGTAGCGTTTCTTGGCTTTAGGATATCTCAGATTGGAGAATTCCTTTAAGAAACGCTGAGCGAAAAGACCTTAGAGGAGAGGACGCGACAAAAGAGAATGTAGAATAAAGAAAGGACGTAAGAGCTGTTTATACAAAGCTCTCATAAATAGGAATTGGTGCTACGCGTCCGAAATCCCTTTATTGCTCCATTATATAATACCAACTCTCACCAAAAGTGTTTTCGAGCCGACTTGAGAGCGAAAACGACTGCGAACACAAGTGAAAAAAAAACAGAGAATGTCATAAGACATCTATCAAGCGCGTATAAGGGACGTTTCAATAATATTCAAGCAGTTGACACAATTCAATCATTTAATTTGACGCTACGATACACGACACTTTCGAAACTGGCGATTGTAGAATTGAAATTAAAATCCAATTTTTCGGATGGAAGGAACGTGTACGAATGATTCTGCGCTCGTGTTGTGGCCGCAAGAGTAACAAGAAAAGGGGGTGGTGGCGGTAAAGCCAGTCGCAGTTGACCCTCGCGGAAACAGAACTTAATCCCGGGTGTATACGTGACTGGAATCGTAGGAATTCTTTCCCGAGGAGCCGAGTTCTATCCGTTCTGCAGACTAAACAAAGAGCCGGTCTTAACTTCCTTCGCCGCGATCAGTCTTCTCATTCACGCCTTAATGTAGGAAAAACGCACAACTCATCTGCAGAATCCAAAAGCAAAGTGCTTGAAAAATGATTCCCATTCGTTACGTTCTCCTCCGTGACGTTTAATCCAATCCTATCTGATATTACGTATTAAGAAAGCGCACTTTAACTTCATCGATACTATCTGCCGATCCTTTTCGGCTATCGCAACTGAACATTTCCAGAGTTGGACTCGTTGCTCTTGGCGTTGAACCAATCCTGTTCCATCGTAGCCACCCGAGTGACGATAAGGTTTCTGGCACGTACGTGCAACGTCCTGTGTGTTATTCTTGACGTCAGTTGTCACTAGCTTTCGAGTGACGCAAAACTGAGACATAGCGGCGCGCCTGTTCGGATGGATGTTTACTCATTAATAGGCGATCGTTAATTAGGTATGACTCGCACCAGAACAGAAGAAACCACTTTACTGAAAAATAGTACTTTCGCCCAAAAATATACAGAGGCTTCTATTCTTCTTGATTAATTTTCCTGAAATTAGGTTTCGGGTCTGGCCGATATCTCGAAAACGCGTACGTAATGTCTTCACCTGTCAGCGATGAGTCAGTAATGACGTGTCTCTGCATCGACTGGTTCGCTTAATTGGATACTCCAAATGTATAATGTATTATTAAACAGCCATCGTATAGGGAAGAAATTTAAATCTACTCGAGGACTAATTAGAGAATCTGCATTCATGAAAGTGACACCTGCCGGTCATTAACAAATTTCTTTTTCTTTACTTGATATTTTCCATTCTAGTTGACTATAAGCCGACATTTTATTATAAACTGAGAATGTCAAAATAAATAGACGAAAGAGCTGTTTCCCTACTGCATCAGGAAGATTCCTCAGATAATGAAAGACTAATATGGTTTCCCACATCTGAATGTAATTTCACAATATCACGTACACCGCAAATTAAATTGCACTCTGACAAACACAATGATGAATATTCAGAATCACGTGACTGAAATTTCTGACGCAAAGTCGGGAAAAATCACGATAAAAAAAAAGCATTTGGCTTTTTTCACCTTTAACCTCCTTTTGTCTCATTCGGCGAGCAAAGTCTGAAGATGGTCGGATCTCGCTTCGCTTCACGCTGATAAGTGAGCGCGGCGGGCGATCTAATTGCAGGGAGGTTGCTACGCGGATCCGTCGATTTAATACGCGATTTCCTGCCTGATTTATCGATCGTTCTTCACCGCCGTAAGGAAGGACGCGAAAGAAGAGGATAAATTACATTGACTAATTACCCAGTTCCCGAGTCACGACTCGCGTATATTGCTTTCGCAATGAATCTGTCGTGTTTTAAATAAGTGACAGCAGGCCAAAGTTCACCAAGAGGCACTGTTCGAAGACTGCCAGGTACATGCGTAATTTTATTGAATTATGTATTGGTCCTGGATTACGATGTTCCTTGTATTCGAAAATGTTTATAGATTTATTTGATTAATTCAAAACAATTTATCAATACACAAACACAAACAACTTATTTAGAAATTGTCCCTGTAGAAGGTTTTCAATGTTGGAAAACATCCGTGTATAGAGATTAATATCAACTATTTAGTGAGAGACCGCACTGGAACATGCCTATTGTACTTTGAGTGACTCTCCATAATAAAGCTGAGAATTACTTGAGGAAATATCTGACGGAAGACCATTGCCGGAAGAGGATTCCACCATATGTCAATAAGACTTCAGGAAAACCTCATCGCGATTAATTATCAATGTAGGTACAATTTAAACAACTTACAGGGACGAATATAAATAAACAAGACAAGGCAATTTCACCGTTCAAGAATAAATTCTTCGCCATTGGTAAAAACAATGAAAGATTATTTATTTACCCTGGACGAGTAAGCGCAAATCGCCATTCAAGATATTCGGCACCCGTTATTTCAGATCGAGGGCAAGCGAAGCGGAAGACAGCGCGCGAATCGCTGCGAATAAAAACAATAAAACACACGGAGAGTATAGAGTGCCCGAGGAGGAGGCCTTTTTAATTCGATATCGAAACGCGCGGCGGTGTCGGTGTTTGCCGAAGTACGTATCTGACACCGCGCGCTCTTTGCCGTCGAATGTCCTGGGGATACATCGATTTATTTGTTTTCGCTGCGGCGAGTTAATTGGATTTATTTCGTGTAGCCGGGTTATTTTTGTCGCTCACCGGTACCCCCCGCTCCCCTCGCCGACCCGACAGTAACGCGTCGCTTTGGCCTACGGCGGACTGCAGTTGCGCCATATTTCTCATGCGAAAATCGCACCCTCTCGCTCGGCTCGATCGATCAGCCATGCCTCTCTTAGTTCAACGAACGGCAAGGACGACCAGAAGGACGACTCGGATCGCATTTGTTAGACCCGATCGTGGAGCTAATCGTAACGCATGCGTTAAAAAACTCGGGACGTCGCCATTTATTTTCAGCGCTTTTTGCTCGTAGAACCTGCCGTGTGGTGGAATTCCGCTGTTATCATTTAAGATTTCGTCATGTGTTATAGAATTCGGTGATAAGCGGATTCATTTCTCAAATACGACAAAGAGGAAGGTAACAATTGTACAATACAAGAAGCACATTCTTCCTCAAGGACAAATATGTAAAATTCCAATTGAGGCAGTGAAGCAAATACACAGTCGTCTAATGAACAGAGGGAAAAGAGGAAGCCTTAATCAGAGCTAACCCAGGCGAATATCGCACGAGATTGTTCCAATTCGGTGCTCCCTCTCATGATATCAAAACAGCAAGGAAGGGAAAACCCTTAATTTTATGTGATTTTATCCTAACCGTTTTCTTTTTTTCCCCATAGTATTTGTATCTTGAATGCAATTGATTCATACGCCTCGACATAATATCAAGAAGAATGGGTATGTTTTGTTCAAATTTTATACATACATCGGTGCTGAAAATATCGCCCAAGTCCCCCTAATCATCATCCAAACAGAAAGTCAGTACGTGGGAGAGAGTACCACAATTAGCACTGGACATGTTTCGTTCACGATTCGTCCATAATTTGATCAATTTTCGTCCATTCGTCCATAACTGAAAACGTTGATGTCCAGAATGGTACGAATAATCCAGTGATCCAATGGACATCCATTGAATTCTGTCTACAATGGACGTCCAATGCATGTATGCACTAGTGCTATTTGTGATATACTATACTATAAAATCAAAAGATTATTGCAAAAATGGGACAAAAAAGAATGATCTAAATGTTTCTGTAAATATTAATTTTATATAGACGTATGAGTTCAATCGGTAATAAAGATCAGTGATGGAAGAATTCAATAATTTTTCTTCTAAATTTTCCGCAATTTTCTATTTTTTATTTATTCATTTTTTTTTTTATAAATCCCAGTGCGTGAAATTGCCTCGCAGCTGTAACATCGTAGCAAACGAATGAGCTTGGCGTACGTATAAAACGAGCAAATTTCGAACAAATCTGAACGTTTCGTTTTATTTATAAATTTAACGACAAGTCACAGTTTTAACTCTGCGCGACGAATTACAAAAATGTCAATGTACAATGTAAGATATCACGTAACCCGTAAACATTAATTCCTTATTTTAAAAAGTTTCCGCTTCTGAATTAAAATACGTTCGTGGGCATTGATATTCATAGGAGCAAAGATTTTGTATTAAAACCGTAGATTGCGATTGACATCGTGTATGAAAGAAAAATTGTTGTCCTATCTCGATTGGGCACGTGATCAGACTCGCGAATTTGTCATCTCGAGGCTGTCAGAAAAATGGCTCGAACCCACATTTCGTGAGTGTGCACGAGGGCGCATCCGTACTTGTGCAATATTTATGTCCTTTACGCGCTTTGCAATTAGAACTAAGTCCGTCTTTATTCATTACCCAATTATGACGAGTCGAGCGTAATAAATCAATTAATTTTTCGCTCAAACGGTGATTCGACAATTAATTAAAAACTCGTTCCGTTTACCAATTTGACGCCATTCAGAATAGGCATAGGTAAAGAAGAAAATCGTATAAATTGAAAAGGGCCGTGGCAGTATTTGATTAAGCTTTTATGGGATTTTCCGAAGCCTTTATCAAACTTTCCTCTCGTGACGTTCTAATCCCGCCTGCAAGAACTCGGGTAGGTATGCGACGACGTCGCCGAGATGATCTGCTCCTTTGAAATGATGGCTCGTTCGTTCATCGGCGCGAGAAAACAATGCCGAGCTGCCCTGATAATCTACGAGTTTCGTAAAAGAACTTTTTAAGAATCCGGGAAATCGCACCATCCTCGTCCTCGCGCCTTCTGCTACGAGTTCCAATTAACGAGGAGGTGCCGCGCTAATCCCGGAACAATCGCGCCTTCGGTGCCGATTAGAGAAAGAGAGAGAGAGAGAGAGAGTGCTGGCTGGGCTCTCGCCCCTAACCCGGTGCCCGAAACTTTGAACTAATTAAATTTGCGTAATTTCATATCTGCCTTCCGCATACATGGATGCTGCGCTTGCTCCAAAAGTTTTGATCTGACGACGATATATGCTGAAAACACAGCGAAACGATCAGAAGTTGAAATCGAACCTCGCTCTGTTGCTCTGTAGTAATTAGACATCTCCTTTCTGCAATGTTAAAAGGGATTATGGAAATTCTGCGCAATTCCGTGAAATTTGTATGAAAAATTTAAGGAATTTTCATTCAACGATTGAATTTTAATTCCACGCAAGATTTGAGATATTGTATACAAGTACCGGGTGAAGTTTCTGGAAAACATTTTTGACTTCCACTCGTTTCCCTGCACATATGCAGAAAGTAACATTATTATCGCCATTATTTATTATTAACTTGGAATAAACTTGAGCTACTCGCATTATGAGCCAAAATTCTCAGCTGACGCAACGATGAGAGGCTGAACGTGGACTTATTAAGATCCGTGGTTCATGCGCACGGCAGGAGTTTCGTTGATGATGCGTCTGGCCAATTCTCATTAGCCCGCCATTCTTGAATTATAAATATCCGCGCGGATGGCAGCTCAGTGAAAGAGTGAACAAGAGTAAAATACGGCGACGGTTGGAAACAAGAGGGGAAAAAGACGCAATCACAAAACGAGGCGCAGGCAGGAGGAATGACCAAGAGTTAGTGACGGGAACCAAGTGGTGGAAAAGGGATCCCCTGGAGATGAAAGAGATGCCAGAAGAGTGAGTAGGTAGAAGCGACGAAATGTAGCCAAGAAGCGGAGTAGCCTAGCAAGATAAAGAGAGATTTGGGAAATGGCTGACTGAGAATTGGGAACGATGTGCGAGTGGGGGAAAAATGAAGGCGAGAGGGATGGAGGTGTGACCAGAAAAGCAGACCCTCGCCACCTGGACGCGCCCATCAACTTCATTGAGATCTTTAACAGCTGCAATGCTCAATGAGGAGATCAACCTAACGTACGGCCAATTGTGTCGCCAGCTTGAATTAGCAGGACCAATCCGCTGCCCCGCTCAGACTGATATAAATGAGCATACCGCGAAATCCTTATTAAACGTAGTTCTCGGCGAAATGAATCGCGTTAAAGTCGGCTAATTCAGACCCGTTACTGCTGTAACTGCTGCCGTTATTGGAACAGCTTGTTTAACGCGCTGCGAAAGGTCCTACTATAATTCAACCCTTCCAATTTGACTCTGCCGAAAAATAAAACGTTTTATACACCTATTCATTACCGACTCGGTATTGTACCGAACTGAATTCACTGCAGCCGAAAGTAAAATGATATATCGTCGTCTGAATTACGTTTCGCGCAATTCCGCAGTGGTGACGGTATTTCCGGCTTTAGCGATTAACGGCGCACATTATGATGTTCAGCAAATTCAGTTATAAATTCACATGACGATATAAAACTACACAAAAACCGCAATTTCATTTATTATTTACAAAGAACATACTGTGCAAATAGGTATAAGATGACAAAAGCGCGCACGTAAATTTCCAGGCATTAAACGTGAATTACTGATATAGTAATGAATATCAAAGGATAAATTGAATTTCGCCGCGCGCGCATGTAACGCGTATGCATCACACGCAGTTCATAATTCGTAAATAAATCTTAATGATGTAACAGCGCGTGTCCACCAATATGACCTGTACAAATGATGCGTTGCAAACGTTAAATCCCTACCCGATAATTATAAGCAAATATTGACTAGCACATCGGCCTCCCATACCCAATATGTCATATCTTTGTAATGTAAGGATTAATAGATACCCATTTCCACTAAACGTAATCAAGAGACTGCTTGGGAATTACTAGTGTAATGAAATGAAAATGATAATTTCGTCGTCATTAACAATTTAATATAGCACTGTTGCTATATTTCTCGTAATTTTCTCTTAGTGCTTTATGACCATTTAAAGTGTTGAAAATTTTGTAAAAGCATAGAATCACTTCCGGGCACGGTCGTTTACCGTAAGAATTGTTCGAGTTTAGCCGCAAGCGCAATAAACATAGCAGTTGTACAATAACCTGGCATTCCAACTTCGATCAGTGGCGACCAGGGACAAAGGACATAAGGTAGTAATGCACAATGGTCACCAAAGTTTAGACAACCGACCAACTTGCCTAACCAAGTTGCTCATTGGACCGACCAACGGCAAGTCCGATCTGAACTCGGCGAATGAAAATTATGTCCCGCAGCATCCACACAATGGATAGCCGAATATTATCGAAATACCCCCACCCCGCCCTTCCTTCAATCATCAAATAAAAAATCAACATTTTACATATCGTATGGAGACAAAAAAATGTACTCATCATGAATGAAGTTCTCTGCGATAAAATAACATGCTCCAAAAGATATGTCAGATCAGATACAAGCGTGTCGGTTATTTCAGAAACTAAGCGTGTACTTTTACAGTATCTCAAAGCCGACTTCATCCTCTCGCGCAAGTGTCGTGCGTGCACCAAAAACAAGGTTGAGAGGCTTAAGGGCGAAGACGTATACGTTCCGTGACCTACTGCAAGAAACAAGCGCGCAGATGTACGTGTCGCGCGATACTGGCGACGAGGTACATGCATTACGCAGCATAAGAAATTCAAGTCGCACGATGAGAAGCATGCACGTGGAAATTAACAACTTAACTTCGTTATCCCCAGGAAGAACGCCTCAAACGGCGACGTATACGCTCCGGAAACTCACCCGAGCACGACAAAACTTAGCCCATTATATTTCTCGCATTCTGCAAAGCAGTTTCCTTCCCATCCTCTGGCCCTTACCTGAGTACTGGGCTTCCCTTTATTTCCTTCACACCGTAATATTTCACGGGAGAATCCCGATGCGGTTACGACAACTTAAGCCGCGCATTTTGCTTCCGTGGAATTCTCTAATCGCAAGACTTTGGTTATAGATTTTCACGGAATATGCTGATTTCAACCGGTTCGATGACTCCAGTGACCATAAAACGAGACCTGACTTAATGGAGACTCGGACATACTTTTTGAAAATTCTACGACCTTGAGCATCGGCTAAACCTCTTCAAATGTTGGTAGCAAATATTAAATCCTCGATCAATCATCACCCGCGAAGACGTGCCAACTTCTCGATAACTCGTCGATAAGAATTGTGATAAAAGATTATCAGAAAATTAACATGCAATCTCCTGCAGACGTAGATATACCCAGTTACCAGTGTTAATTGAGTTGTTATACCCGGAGCATTCAATCAAACCCCCGTATCGTAATCTCGATTATGAAACGAGCTTCACGTGCAAATCAAATATGGCTCAGGCACGCCTAATTGATTCGCTATGCGGCAATCGAGAATTTAAACGGTCCGTTCGATAAAGAATGCCGGTTTTGAAGCGACACCTGTCTCGTCGTGGCGCGCCCGTTCGAAACAGGTTTTCTCCGCGTCAGGACGGTGGGCGGGTATTACGAGAGGTTATGGGCAATATTTGTCACGACTAATCTTCTCCACGCATCTCTCGGGCGGCCAATTATACGCGTGTAATCGCACGGTTATTATCTTGTTAACGACAGATGGAACGCTTGCTGCCGCCTGTCTTCATTCCCCGAATTAAGTTTAGATGTCTCGCGCTCCAACGCTTGTGGAAATTTATGTAACGCCGATGCCAACGTGCGAAAACTTTCTGTACGCTACCACGTTATGTCGTGTGTCGCTCATCCGACGCTAGTAATACTGATAATATTTCTCGGAGTCTATCAATGGAATTGTTTATCACCAACGTATATACTGGCACTTCATAAGGAGCAGAACTTGCATTTCTGTTAAAATCCAAAATGTTTCTGATAAATTTAAAAAGATCCGATAGGGGAACTTCATTTCTCGAGTGCGTACTTTTTTATGCCTATAATGGTGTCTAATCTTCGATAAAAGACCTGTAATTCACGGGATCAAGGGGTTAATACGTTCACAATTAACGTTGCACCGTGCCGTTAACGATAAGCCACGTTGTAAGAACGTGAAAGTCATCGGGCGTAAGGAAAAAGCAAATATGCTATACGTGAGAATGTGTAATGCCCGGAGCGGATCGAGCTGATCGCCTCCATTGATTATAAAACGAGGCAAGAGTCGTTAATGGCCGACGACGACGCTTATGGCATCAATGGACATCGGAGTAACCATTCCCTCCCTCTTTTCTCTCTTTCTCTCTCTATCTCTCTCTCACACTCTCTTGCTCTTTTTAGCGCGTCTTCCATCGCAATTTCGTTATAAATATCCCCGTGCCTCGACATTGCCAGAGTCTCCGCAATGGCGACTAGAGATATATGGTTAGCCGGCAAGCCACACCCAACGCATTATTAAGACGAACCGGACATCTGCTTTTCCTCGTTCACTTCGAGGCACTTTCCGTGCGAAGGATTCGTCATTAATATCATGTCGATTAATATAATGACCCGTATCGTTGATGTTCGGCGCTGCTCACTCGTTTGCCGACCAGTGTAAGAATCGCGACACAATCTATACATTATGATATCCCTCGATTTCAGGCATGATCGGACATGATGAATCGTTCGTCAGCTCAGCACGTCTCGAGCTCGTCTGGACTACCAGTTTTTAACTTCAATCGAGCTCGATTCATTTGTCAACGTCGAAATAATAGAATGGAATTCCAATTACTTCATTGCCGTTATATAGGCATTTGTCCTCTTTTCTGCGCTCTTTTATGGGATACAAAATCTGCGCATAATCCAAATCAGCACTTCACGTCCATTCGTCCATGGACGAAAAATGAGCATAGACTGGATGTACATTGATGAAAAACGGACGTTCTATGGACGCCCATGATTCATCCATTATATATATTCATGATTCGATAAGCGTACGTCTATTCTTCGGACACATTTATTATACATCGATAGGACGTATATTGCGCGTTCTCAATGGACTTACAATTGATGTACTTGTTTTCGATGCGAAATAGTCCATGTATGAACGAATAATGGACGTCCAAACTCACACGTGCATTGGACGACCAATGTGCGTCCATTGTACATCCTCTATAGGTCTTATATACTTTCACAATGGACGTCCGATAGACGTCCTCGCCAGAGACAACTGGACGAATATTATTCCCAGCCTGGACGTTCAATGGATGGGAAATATCTGTGCTATTTGGTAAAATGTAATAAAAAATGGTAATTCTCGATACAAGTTCGCAAAAGTCTATCAGAAAGCTTCGCGCGTAAAAGACATTTTGTACTGAAGAAATTATCAGAATTCACCATCATAATGCTCCACTAATCTCGAAAGTTCCCTTTGAATGTCTTGTCAGTCACGACCATTCGCCTATCTTGAGTTACAAATTTTTCTAGCGTGTTCTTAGGGAACCGGTCCATGAGTAACGGTGCCGCAGTAATTAAATCCGTCGGCCTCAGAACGTCCAGGTCGACGGAGATCCGAGAATTTTTAATTGAAAAAATTTCCGAGCACCATACGAAGAGATGCGTTGCTCGAGTTGACGGCGTGCCTTGGTTCAATTAAAAAACAATAGCGCGACATTCGCAGTTGAATGTCGTTGAACTAGTTCAGCATCTCGATTGTCTATATGGGAAACGGGAAAATCACAACGCCTCGCCCAATGGAGGGAAAACCCGAGACACAAGAACATTTCATACTTTTATAGTTTTGGTTATACTTTCTTCTAACTGGTGTAAAATTCACACCACAGCATCGTCACTTGCAAGCACGAAATTGTTGTTTCAATTAATCACACTACCATACGTTAGCTCTACTACTCAGGGGATAACAAATTATAATGCAGCAACAGTCAACGAGTCAAATAATGAGGACAAAGCCAGGATGTGACAGGGCGGAAAGTATGTAGCGACATTGTCGGTTGGCAAGCTCTGCAACCAATTTTTTTTTGTTAATGCTCTCAGTCGTCAGAGATCGACGGCTGAACAGGATCGACAGGATCATCTATACACGAAGCCGCAAATTCGTTCTCGCTAATGCGACCTCGGCATTCATCCCTGCCGAGGGACGGAACGTCGAGTTAGGGGCAAGAGGAACGGTTGGTTAAAACCTGCATTAACCTCTGTAAGCCTCTGCCAAAGCCGAAAATGTAATTTGCGGCCTCGTGACTGTCTCGCCACCCAGCCCGCGACAGACATCCAGCGAGGTCTAAACTTTATTACGACTAAACGCCTAAGGGTAACAAGCTTTCCAGTTTACCTAAAATTTGTCGTTCCCATCGACTGCACCTACGAAAGTAAAAGTCAATAAGGTCTCGCGATTACGTGCTCGCTTCCTTCAAGAACTCAATCAGATTTGTCGTAATTGTGTTGAATATCATTTCATCTTTTTAATGTACAACGATAACTTCTTCGCCAAAGATATCTGCGGAGATAACCGTCATCTGTCGAATCAGTTACCGGCGTCTTTATTAATTTCATGTTTGGACTAGAATTCAGATTAAAATTGCGCAACGGCGGGACACGGCGAAATATTCGCCGGGGTAGTACAGTTTGCCAGGACGTGACAGGCTCGTAACGCGGAAGTAATCCGCGGGTTAAGCTGGGGCAAATTAAACCGGGATTGAACGAAGTGAGGCCGTTTCTGGCATGTACGTCGAAGTGGACTCGCCGAGGACTGTCCGCCCATAACCTGGAGCAGGAGCGAAAAGCTTCGCGTAAAACGTAGACGACGTACACTAACCTTACCTAACGCCGGCGAAATTAAAGCGATCCATCCTGGGGAACTCTTGCCCTAAGCCGCCGGCTAAACGAGTGACTGGCTCGCCCACGATTTTCGCCTGGGAGGCTCGGTGTAAAACCGTGCGAAACTTCGCAAACTCACTCGAGGACGCGATCGTGTTGTCGAGATTTTTATTTTACTTCGGTCCGGCCCTCTTCTACGTCGTTTCGCAATATCCACTTTCCCGTACCCGATTATCCCAGTACCTTGAAAGTCGAAACGCGATTTACTTTGTATCGAATTTCGGTACGGTTTCTTCGCTGACTCCGCTCTAGCACTTGCGGAAAAATACCCACGGAAAACATTGAGCCAAGTTTCGCCTCACAATTTAAATTGTCGAATAAGTCGGAGCAAGCTGTTTTGGTGCAGCAAATGAAGCGGACGACTATGAGAAAATCGTGCTTGAAATAAGAAGGAAAATACTGGAATAAGGCAGTAGAAATGATTGATTGCAGTCGAGTAACTGTGTGCGACGAGCTGAACTCTTCCGAATGCGTTAATATTCAAAAGTTTTTGGAAACTTTCATTTCCTTGTAAAGCGCATGCTAAAGTTCAAAAGTCAAGTTTTTGGCATGCCAGGTACATTGTTTCACAGTTTTGCTCGTCCGGACCTTGACGGAGTCTAATTTTTTAAAAGTAACCATTTAATTTATGATTGGCTATGAATGCTTATTATTCGTTTCGTATAAGATACGTTAATATACTGTAGTCTCCATTGTTTTAATTTTTGTTCCATTCTTTTATTTTAACTCTTTCCCTAGCAGAAATTTTAGCGTTACATCTAGGAATCTGATCAGAATCCTGGCAGCTTGCTTGGGTTCCTCTTACTCGTTCGGCCCACTATACTCGATCAGTACTGTAACGTCAGTTCATTGGGGATGAACCTTAAGAAGAAGCCAACATCTTGTGTCGTTTTCTCATGGGAAATGTGGAATGGAAAAATGGAAGCCTACATATTGATTGGCCTGAAAAATTAAAATCAATGGGTCCAAGAAGACAAGAAGTAGTGGGTCTTCTGCCGCACCACCTTTGTGGTACCTCCTGTTTCTTGGTATTGGTGATGGGGGTTGGATGTAATACAACTTCCTGTTGGTGAAACATTTTTCAGTTAAATTTACGTTGTATGAAATAATCTTTTTATTTCCAAATAGGTCAAAAAGTTTTTGTCATAATTATAATTCGCTCAATTTTTCAAAGTGAAAATGGCGTTTGCCAGGGGTGAAAAAAAGTCGGAAGAAATATAACGGTTTCGTGAAAAGCGGTTGATGGAATCGCGAAAAATATATGACGCCAAGTCGCCACTGCTGGCACGGGACAGTTTCGTGGACAAAATCGGTATTTTTCGAGCTCTCCTTAAAACACGGCCGAATTAAAACGATAATGCTCCAGAGCTCATTCGTAATTTATGTCGGTATATGAGGGCAGTTTTGCATCGGACAATCCGCTCTGTTGCTGCATGTTTTTGGTAATTGAAGTTCGGTGTTTTGTAAATTGTCCGTTCCCGGGCGGTCGGGATAGAAAAAAAATTCCTTGTTTCCCACCAAAATTGTCGAGCTTATACGTGTGTGAGAGAGAAAGAGACGAGTGTGCATTACTCATAAACTTGACGCGGCTACTCGTCGCAGCGCTCGTTTCATCTCGTTGACCATTCTGCTCGTGCATGTTGCCCTTTTCAACGTTAAAAATGGTAGGTTTAGATTAATAGATGCTACATTTACAACGATCAAAGTGTATATATGTAAATAAAAGAGCGAAAAATAAATTAAAAACTTTACGTCCAAAACATTACGCAAAACTCTATTTGTCGCGTTAGAATTGCGCAAAACCATTTTTAACAATAAATAATATAATTGTAATTATATTCCATGAAATGTTCGTCTCTCTCTTTCACTCTCACTCACGTAGAATTGTTCACCCTCTTTTTTTCTCGCTATACCGCATCGGATTTCCCATTTCGCTCATAGCTTCGTTGTTAAGCCTGCCACTTTCGTGCTCTCCCTCGTTTTCGCTTCCTCTCCGCCAGCACGCATGTTTTATTGGCTGAATTCAGTAATTAACAACGCGCGATAATTAATTCGATTGAATTTCGTTTCATTTGCCGAACCTGTGCGCGATGGTAAATTGCCATGTTTTGCCTATGGTGGCGACAAATTCGTGTTCAGTATACTGCGTCGGAGCGGGTGTGAATGATAGAGAAGCCAAGGATCCGAGAGAAAGAGAGAGGCGGTAGATAGAAATATATATATTTAAACAAAGACAACGAGAGATAGAGAAAGTGAATGAGGGAGTAGGAAGAAAAGAGGAATGATGGGAAGAGAGAGAGAGATAGATCCAGCGCATAGCCGCTGAAAATTATGACGGTAATCCCCGCGATGACCACCAGTATGTGCATTCCCGAGTGCGGCATTGTATGCAGCGGGAAAAATGTTTTGTCCTCCGCTAATAAATTATCCTGTTGAAAATTCGAACATCGAAATTCCTATGTAGAAATAATTCATTTATTTTAATCGTCCGGCAAAGTATTTCTGGAAAAGTTTTGCGCGTTTCGCCGGAATGTAACGACACCCATTGCGTGCAGTAACGAGCTGCAATTATTCATTAATTATTAACGATTCGAATTGAACTTATTAAGTGCGCCGAAGATATTATACGAATTAACAGTATTACAAATCGTGGCTTTCCGAAAGATAAATTTTACATTTTCAAAAATCGTTAAACCGGATATTTATATATCAGCGGCGCAAAACGATGCTAAGTCTTTCCGCGCGTGAGAATTATACGGGGAGTTTAATGTTGTGCCATTACGATATTTACAATTTCAGCCGCCATAGAAGTCGAGATGGAAGAAATAGTACTGTAATTACGCATGCCTAACGTAAATTAGTTTCTTTATCAAATCATAATAATGTTTCGCTTTTTGTATTTTATCTTTCTATATTGTATCATTAAAATCTTATAAGATAATTTTTTGTTTTTAATTTCATAAAAGATTTTTTGGAAAGAATAAAACGGTGCAGGAATAAACGAGAGCCAATTGTAGCATCAATAGCAAATTACTCTGCTGTGATTGTTTCGTGTTGGTCGCTCGACGCTTAAAACTTGATTTGTAATAATCGACGTTAAAGAAAGCGACCGGCACGTTATGTATATGTATATTCGAATAAATCACGGGTAGTTAAGGTCCTATTGAACCCGTTTGTGCCCGAGAATAATTTGGAAATTGGGGTTTGTGCGACCTTTACAGAGACTCAACCAAACGTAATTGCGGAAACGAATTATTTTTCGTTGTATCCCGTTGCTGATTTTTATCACGTAATATATTTTGGTGCGATATTTAGCATTTTTACGTTTCGTCGTTATACTTATATTTTATCTAAAATTACATTATTGTAATGTTAGGTTATATGAAATTTCACTCCAATAAATGAAAGTGTAATATATCACTCTTGACCCTTTCAGGGGCGGCGGAAAGTATATATATTTCCCATCACCTTTGTTTTGTTTGTAATAACTCAGGGTTATAATGCGATATATGAATACTAAATAACTTTTATTGTACTCATTACTAATGTATCTAAACACTTTTTACAATTATTATTAAATAAACAATGTCGAACAAAAATTTTTTTTACATTAATTTCGTCCCTGAAGTCCCTAGGATATGAAACTCATTTTAAATCATGCTTTTAAATTCTACAGATGATAACCAAAGCTATTGTTTTTAAAAATTGTGATATACTTGTTCTTGTTATTTTTTTTATCAATATACAGTTTCATACAAATAAGTTAATGTTTTTTCAATTTTTTTTTTCTCATAAAGTATGCATTAAAAATAAGAAAATAACAAAAGAGTTTTTTGTCTGAAATTTTATGCAAAATACAGTACATTTTCTTTTTTTTTACAATAATATTGTATTTTATTCTGAAATTTTTAATCGTTCTATCTTAAGTTCGCCATATTGTAGCCGCCATCTTGAATTTTTTAATTTTGACTTAATATTTTGTATTGACGACCCCAAAAAAAATGTGTTAAGGAGTAAAATCCAATCTTTTAAAGAGTCATTCAATTTTCATTTACATAACAGTAAAATTTACTCCAAAAAACTTAGAGAGTATATTCAATTAACAATTCAGCATTTACAACTTGATTATTGAATGTTGCATAGATTAGTTTTTAAATTACATTTTATAGAGTTTAGATTACAATAATATTTTAAATCCTAGGATTTAATTAGCTAAAACTAGGATAAATTAGCTAATTTAAAATTAATTACTTAATTAATTTCAATCTTATTGGCAATTTAATTTCTTTTACTATACTTAAATGTACACTGACTCGATGTCGAGGAAATGACGATTATTAACAACTAATCAGAAAGACGACCCAGAGACGAAATGTCGCACGGACACGGAATATCGAGATTTTGAACACCGTTCATAATTGGCAGGATTGATGTGCATAAACCACATAACGTTGTTCACGAACATTGCAGAGCGTATTGATTAGTTTCATAAAATTTATAACCGAGAATTAGGTCAAACTTTGATCTTCAAATCCAAATTCCGTCGTTAAATGTCACGTTGTTAACTTATTATTACTTATTATTACTTTATTCATTAATAAATGAATTGTTTTTTATTTATTTATAGTTAATAATTATATATATACATAAAAAGTGTGTTTTTAATAATATTTTTTTTAAATTGAAATACAATAATTTTTTGTTGCAATTCAAATATTTGAATTTGATCAGAATTTTGAGCTTAATATATATTTATATAAAATTATTGGCGTTCGATAAATATTTTCAGCATACATATTTCCTAAAAAAATGTACGATCTTGTTCAGCGGCATCGTAAGAAAAACGTCCAGTATTCGTCACTATCCGGACATTTTCCGCAGTATCGAAGTATTTGAAGAAAAAATCTGCCTTGTCCGCAATTTTTAAGCAATTTCGTTTGTTTGTTAAGATAAAAAAGACCTATGAATTATTCAAAATTTTATTGAATTGGTAAATAAAAGTAACTCCACGTTTTCTTTTTAATATACGGAATGCTAATCTACTTTCTGATGAATCTCTTCCCCCTAGATAAATATATATTTCACGAAAACTGATAAAGTAATTCTTTTCTAATCAGATTTAACAAATGTTTTATAATAAATTAAAAAATCATGATTATGTGATTTTTAATACATTTGTTTTCAAAGATGACACACACACACACATTTGATAAAAAGTGATATATATTTCTCATTTCAGATGGAAATACGGCTTAATTCGAGGGGATAACGTTTTTGCATAAAAATGCATGAAAACCGCAATCAAATTAAAATAAAATATATATATCCTCCATTTGCGTGAAACCGTTTTCAGCAGTTCGGAACTTGGCCGAATTGAAATAAAATGTAAACGCATGAAAATTGGTGTATTTATTAAATAGACTTTTAAAAAGCCATATTTATCATCGATGCAAGTATCATTCATATTCACGCGAGTACTGCTGATTTGTGTACGTAAACAATTTACATCTCATACATAAATATTTTTTATTTCGGGCGATTTATATTTAACGTCAATTGTTAACATAAACAATTGGGTAATTTATCACGAACACTAAATGCAATTTCCGAAGGATTCTTAATTAAAAAATAATTAACTGAACTATATATATAATAATAACACTATAATGCCGCTAAAAACATATATATGACATACGAATACTATTAAATACTTCCACCAAAAAATTATTCATATTCTTAAAATAATTAAAAACTAGAGAGGCGCTTCGCCCAATAACAAACAAGTTTTGAAAAATAATCAGTAAACAAGGGAAACCAATAATGTCATACAATACTTTAATACCCATTACCAATCGCATAATGGTATTGGTCAATGATAATCGGATTCTACGCATATAGAAATCCAAACGGAAGCCAATAAATCCACTTCGCTTGTTGTTTTTTTATTTTACCTTAATTTATTCACATACACACCAATCGACGCACACAATTCAGAAGTTACATTGCAGGCAACGTATATATAGCCATAAATAAAATTGTTTATCGCAGTTGTGTATCATATTCCGATAAATTCGCTCGAATTTTCGCCGATCCTTCTCATTTTCAGTTATCGGCTCCTAAAATGCGAGCGAGGGAAATAAATCACTGAGCAAGGCGATAAATTCGAATAATGCGAAATAATCCGTTACGCTATCGTCAGTTGCGTGAGCGTTTACAACTTGGGAAAATCACGCGTAATATAGTTTGCGCACTTAATCGCTAAACCTGCGTATATGTATATTTGTTATATTCGTCATCATTATTCGTGCAACCCTTATATAATTGTCGCGATTTTTCGTCGAAAATTTCAAAACTTTTCGTCGCTTTAAATGCCGAGCTTTGTGACACGCCCGGTGCTGGAATTTCGTCGGCGTGGGATTTGAAAGAGGCGAATATCCCCTGTATCCTGTTCCCGTATTACATTCGCGACTGGTAAGACAAGTAAGACAGAAATACTGCCGCAACCCAACACGATACGATCCAGTAATATCGGGGCACCGTGTGTAATTTCATATATTGGCATTTGCCTGCGATTTAATCACTTTAACGTCGCGCTTGCTCGCGCTTTGAATTAAAGACCGCCGGCTCGGTTGACCACTCCGGGAGCCGCGACTTACGCCGGTATCCCTCCACCTCTCGTCCACGAAATCGAGATACGAGTACTGTGTAAATCCACAAAAAGTCCTCTTAAAGTGCGTGTTCGACGTCGGCATTAAATTTTAAGACGGGATTTTTTCTGTTCTTTAAAATGTAAATTCCAAAAAAAAAAAAAAAAAAATTCATGATCCCCTGTTGAAAGTATCGATAAAAACACGGAGAAAAAAACGATGAATATTGTTTGGATGATAATGGATAATGATGATGATAATAGAGGAAGATGAAGAGGACGATGATCGAATATGACTTCAGGTCATGAAGATAATGCTGATGATGTCGGTTATCAATTCAAGATTATGACTGGTGATGGTGCAGGTAATGACGGATGACGATGACCATGTCGAACAATATTCCCAGTCGATGAAGACGCATACACTAATGGTAAAATGATGATGACGATGATGTCGTACGATAACCAGTAATCTTTATCATTATCAAACATCATCATCATCATCATCCTCATCCTCATCCGACAATCCGTGATCAGCATCCATCATCCTTATCCAACATCATCATCCACGATCATCATCCAACATCATCATCAGTGATCATCATCCGCGATCATCATTCAACATCATCATTCAACATCATCATCCTTATCCAACATCATATATATACATCATTTCTTTTAATGCAATACATAATAAGTTAAGTCAAACTTTAATGACAATGACAACCGAATATGACGAGTGATTTTACATCACTGAAAACCAATGCACCCCATAAAATTAGCATTTATCCCTCTAGCCCAAACATCACTAAGACAGATGTTGTTTCATAACATAATAAAAAAAAAATCAACCAAACAAAGCAAAAATAACGGATACCACCATATAAATTGTAAAAGAGCCATAAAATATGATCAATTAAACCCACAAGATTGAAAGCAGAAGGCAAACGATAATCACCGTAAATTGAATTCGAAATGTGAAAAACGGACCTATATATTTCAGCTTTCAGAGCTACCGAATAACCGAGCTTGACATCGTGCGCATCAGCAATGTTAATACAGCCATCCTCGAGAAAAGATACGAGAAGAACTTTAAATTAATACCCGCGTCATTGGTGGCGACTGCGCCGACACATTATGATCTCAGTTGCGTGCATCGCTGCAAGAAGGCGTGAATCCCGTGATTTTATAGCCGCGTGCTTACGCACTCTGCAAGAAATACGTGCACGCAAGCGCTGTCTGGCGGCCTTCGATCGTTGACTATACGTTTCAACAGCTCGAAAGACATCCTCGCAGATGCCCGACTTTCATCTCGGCAGTATATTATTTCTCTTTCGATTTCAATCGAGAATCACGTTCGGTTATACGAAGAAAGATTCCCACTGATAAGAGGGTTTCCATCTTAATTAAATATTTTTAATGAGTCCATTAAAGCGCGTGGAAATGAAGGTGATGTCGTCGAGTTTTACGTTAAATATTCCATGGGCTTCGATCTTTCCATTTGAAAATCATAGTGCAATATCCGTCATTGATTTTTCCCCCAGAAAATTTCCTATACTCGAACAGAAATAACGTTATTTTCGCCCGCGGATCCCCTAGTAGAAATCTGTTTCTAAATATCCGGGCGCAAGCTGGGCCCTGACTCGCGCCTTGATAGATATCAGGGCGCGAGTCAGGGCCAAGCTTTCGCCC
>JAPYZR010000194.1:0-41830 GCA_030522945.1 Trichopria nigra | reverse complement strand
TTGGGGTATCGTGGCAAATTGCACTCGGTTTTCATGTGATAATGGTGATTAAAAATTGTTTCTTTCTAAAAAAATCGCGTTTTCTTTCATAAAATGTGCGGTAACTTTTTATGAGTGAACAAATACCAAATTTGGGCTTCTGAATCTGAAAGAGTGATCATTTTTACGTCGGAAATGGTTTTTGAAAAATGTTTAAACTTTATTTTTCATATAAAGCGAGTGCCGCAAAGATGTGGTACATTTTGCGTCCTCTTGGTCCTTAATGGGTTAAACACGTGGCGGATATCGATAATTTTTCCCTGTCCAAATCTATATTTTCTCATCCATCCTTCTCTCCAACCGAAATGCGCGAACTGATTTTCGAGGTGACGATTGTTCCTTTTGTGGGGGTAGTCGATTTCAAGAAATAGTTATCCTTGTTTTCGCCAAGTAGAGCAAAATAGCAGACGGGTTTGGGCGTCCGAGGAATGAATTATTGTTACGGTTGGTCATGGTTTCGAACATATAATATGTTCACAGATCGACGACCAATCAGGTCTATTATATTTACGGTGAAAAGCAGTTCCGGCAGTGGGGACAAAATGCAGCATCCTGAGGCATGTTAGGTTAGGTTCAACCAACTTATAAATTTGTTGCCTTTCTCTTTTATTGGTCCGTTCTTTAAGTTCTCTCAGTTTTTATTGTTCACGGAATCAATTGCCTTAGGCCGATTGAGAGCAAACTTCGACTCGAGCCGCATGAAAAAAGGCGCGGGAGTTGAGTTTCCGGTACGTCGGAACTTACACTATACACCATCTCGGAATAGAATTACGCGATGGCGAGGTCAGCCTTGTCGTCCACCACGCGATAAACTGGGCAAAGTATTAAAAATACTATTTTCTAAAATTTAATCAAAGTCTTATGATTGTGTCTCATATATGAAAAAAAAAAATCTTTAATCGTACCTTTCCGCAGTTTGGTACCTTTATGTACGTCGAGGCAAGTAATTGAAAGTTTATTTGCGAAATGCGTCATTGTTCTTTCAAAGTTTTTCAATTTGCGATAAAATCTGGAGAACCGTGCTTGCAGCTTATCGATTACGGTGTAATGCACGATCGTGACATTGAAACGTGATTGTACTCGTTTGTTCCATTTCCTTTTATTATTTCCTATTAATAATTGCACGACCAATGACGACTCATTAATCGTATATGTCATAATGATTACGTTTTATCTCGAGTTGTATCTTCTGTTGACAAATTATTCGTTAATTATCTCTACACGACACTGGAAGAATACCCTGGCCTGCACGACCGACGATAATACCAAACTCATCCACTCTTCTTCCCTTTTTTTTTAAGTAGATACCCTACTAGAGAAAATGTTTTTCATGGTCATGGTGGTTGTTGATTCAGTCAGTGAGTTTTCGGAAAACTGCGAATCAAAAGTAATGAAAGTAAAGGTAGCATCCTTAGGCATCAAAGACTAGAGTCCGAAATGTGCCAGAAAGAATCTGACGGGACATCTCTTACCTCGACCTCGACTATAGGTATAGAAAAAAAACATGATGATCATCATCGCCATTTATGTTTCGAATCTGGTTAGTGTTTTTATGGATCATTCAATATTGGAATCATTTAATAATTCGAAATGAGACTGAATGTCTATTTTATATTTTAATCGACAACATTCTGAATTTTCCTTTGTGCGGAAAAAGTAATGGAACCGACAGATAGGTTGCTGTGTCTGTTGAATAATCCGATAGGGGAATCATGTAAATTTGTCTATACCTAAGCGCATCGTGTAGATAATCGAAATCAAAACAATAGCTAGTGGCGGTAACATAGACGTCCTTGGCCTCGTGGTGGACGCAGGCGATCGTTACTTATCGACGAGGCTCGTTTTAACAAAGTCCGCGAGAATGTTGCTTGGTGTCGCGACCTGCACGAAATGAGACTCCAACTTGTTGCCGGCCAGGGTCTGCCAGCGACACGTGAGTTCTGCTTTACCGACCCCTTTCCGGACACATCAGCTACCCCTCTACGTTCCCCTTCAATCGAATACGGTAAAGAGGGTTAGGTTCGTTTTATGTACGAGTTTACGTATTAACAGCATTAGCCTATAAAACCCCGACGTCTTCTAATTAATCCGGATAAGCAAAAGGGTCGTTTTTAACGAACGCAATAATGTTCATTGAAAATTACGGGTAATCTCCTGGCCCGTGCTAAAGTTGTAGTTGGCGCTAGTGTGGAAGTTTACTGGTTATGAACAAAACGCTTGATTGCAGTTAACCTACACGTAGATTTTACATAAATTGTAGCTAGGAAAATGAACTACTACGCAATTCTGGATATATTAAAGATTTTGTCGATCACACTTTTATGGTTTCGATGTGAAATTTGAAATTAATTGTTTTATTCGTAACTATCATATTGGTACGGTAGCGACACCTACAACAGTTTCGCAATTGATCTAATTCAATGACATTTATAGGTTAGGTTGACTCGATTCAATTTTGTTCGAATGCTTCACGTTTTGTGTCTTGTCATCTGTGGCCTACTTTACTATTGAAATTGGATATTAATTGCCTTTTGTTTCCTTACTTCTTAATGACGACTCATTTCTTTGTCTGAAATATTCATCTGTAATTGGAGGGGTTTGGTTTTCCTTGACATAACGCATGTTTCATTCATTGAATTGAATTGCTATTTAATCGCATGTATCAGTTTTTTTTTAATGAGATAATAACGTTTACGCTGGTTTTGTTATTCTATGGAAAATTTTAATATACGTACATGTTGGTAATCCAGCTTCGGATCATGACGTGAATTTGCATAACAAATGAAGTCCCATAACATTATTAAATATTTTTTGTTATGTTCACGGTTAAAAACAATTACCTAACTTATAAATCAATAAGATGAATGCTATAGGATGATACCCTCATCAACCTAACGAAATATCGCGTCTTTTAACTCTGGGTATTGTGATTTCATTGACTATCCTCATTTGTAATATCCATTTCCTGGTCCTACAAAGGATTTCTTTGCTTCTTTCCCGGCTCATATACTTCTTCATTTCTTGGTATTCCATTGTGTTGGTATGGATACCAGTTTTACCATTGTCATCCAGGGTAGTTGGATTTATTTGTCATCATTTATTCGTTCTGGACTTTAGTATACTCTCAGGCTTGCATCGAGTAGGCTACATAAATCATATAGAATGAAGGATGGGTATTTATAGACGGAACTCCATTCTATCGCGAGAATATTTTACGAATAGTTACAAGCCACTCACTGACGGCAGACGATATTCCGTGACGATATTCGTAGGCAGATGAATGAAGCTTTATCAATCTTAGAAAAATCTAGAGATCATAATTGTTAAGCTATTCAGTCGACACTAATATGGGGATACTCCCATTATCCTCGACATAGACCATCCACGTATACGACATCGACCCAAAATATATATGCACCTTTCGAAATTATGATCCCCTTTTTGAGATAGGAACTATTCTATATGGTAGAGGGATGGGTTTTTAACGATCGACTTTCACGGAATTGGAATATAGGAAAAAGTCACATGAAAGTTGACGCTCCCTTTATTCCCGATGAAGCCCAATTGATGGGCACAAACTATGCATTTTTTAGTGCCGTTTATGAATTTCACACATATATTTGCGTGTCATTTCAGAGGTCTACGTCGATGTTCAGTATTCCTTTCGCCGGAATCTATTGTCATAGCGATTCTCTATAACGAATGAATTCGACGTGGAAGTTGTTTCAGGATACGATTAAAGTATTGTTACAATAATAAAGATCTCAAGTGATTCGCACGTCACGGCTATTTCCTTTATTTTTCTCCTTTCATGGGACAGTTCCGAGCCGGCGCCGGCGCTGCGTGAGTCTTATCGCGCATGCGCGACTCATTCGTGCGTCGATCAAAACACATCGGTGCCGTTTCGTATTCGAGTTCCCCAGCCCCCCCACCATGTACATCACAGGCAGAAATGGCTGGGTTTCCCCTGTCCCCTGCCGAATGTCGGACCAGTATTCACGGGTCGTATGGTAGCACGAGTCGCATATAATCGCCTAGACGGTGCCAAAAGTATCGACTAATTTAACAGAAACGTCGACGGTCATCACGTGAATCTGGTGTCTCTTTCAGTTTCGAATTTCGAGACGTGGGCGTTTTTTTTAGTGTTTATCTTTACGAGAAACAGTGCATACGACGTGAAATAGGAATCGCTCCGATAATAACATCGTACATACAGTGCCGAGTGCGTGTTTGAGAACTTTTAGCGGACGTTGACATTTTGGCAGTGCGCTGTAACGGGAGGAAATAGATTTGATTGATCGCTTACATTTCAGGGCCGGCAAGTTTCTGGGTGTCGTGTCCAACCGGGACTTGCTTTTTTGAGTAAGCCGCTGTAAATATTCCATGGAGTGTCGCGATTGTGACACTTGACGATCAATTGTGTACATATTTTCGTGTCTTTGAGGTTAGGTCATGTTTTGAAAACAAAAGTTTTGTAGGTTACGTTTGAAGCGAATTTTGTTTACTATTTTTGTTATCACTGTCGGTAATTATAGTTACACCGCTACTTTAGCTTGTACAACCCATGTTTATTGCCTAGATTCATTAAAAAAAACTTATTCCATGCATATACAGGGTTGCCAGATCCTGACGTTCTTAAGAGGGGTTTAAAGTAGAAACAGTTACCGACCTAACCCCGCAACGCGAAAAATGTAAATTAAAAAAGATTATAAAAGATTTTCAAAATGTTGGCTTTGTAAGTGTGTTTCTACATAAAATATGAAATACCATCGAGAAATAAAATTTATTTCATACCATTCTCATTCAATTTTAAACCAATTTCACTGGTATTTTTTTTTTTTAGATATCGTACATATTATGAAGAATTACCCTTCCAAAACCAGAATTTCAAAGAACCGTTTCAATCATTTTTAATTTACATTTTTCTCATTGCGGCAAGGATACTGCAATCTGGCAACGCTGCTACGTTATCAAATTATACCACTTGTCGTCTGGACCCAATCGGTAATACTGAATCTTGATGGCGAATCGAAACAAACGTAGCGAGTTTAGGCTCCTGATACAATTGCGATCGCTGCAAGATTTACTAACATGCGATTGGGCGATGCGCTGCGATGATTATCGCATGACCTTCAGAAAAGACCTCTGATGATAATTACTATCATAATACTGATTTGTTTATGACGAAAGGTTCTTTAACGAATATATTAATAATAATACACGTATTAAGCACCACAAGTGACCTAAACTAAACAAAAAAAAAAAAATTATAAAATCGGTCCTATAAATAAAAATTATGGATTTTTGATTAACATTTGTTACCTTATACAATAAATGATAACGTTGAAATTAAATCGAATAAACTTAGAAAGTCGCTGCCATGTCAAAATACCAATTATAGAGCATGAAATGTTTAGTACTTTGATATATCGATAAATAAAATCGATACGCGCTAAAAAGAAAAATATTCTTTTCAATGGTCCTTTATTCCCGGATCAATCTATAAAATAGCAATGCAGCTGCGGACCGACCATTAACACGATTCGTCGCTGTGTTCATATTCCATATCAGTCAAAAGTACAGTCGTTTATTGCTATTATTATTCATTACGCTGGACAATATTCACCGTATAAAGCTGTATTATTAAGCGTGGCAACGTTGCAGTATCATGAAAACTTCGATTGTTTTGGCAACATTGGAGGCATTCGCGACTTCGGAAGTAAACACCGCTGCATAACCTCTATTTTTGCAAATACACCGAAATCGCGGATATATAGTCAATTATCTTAGAATTCTAGGAAAAATTATTATTTTTTATTGGGAAAAAAAAATAGTAGAAATTACAACGTTGAAAATGAGTCTAGATGTCGGTATTATCAGATAATAATATATAGTAACATTTTCTGGATTATATTTAAATATAGTATTTTTTATATTTTTCACTTGCAAGTTGACTTTAATTTTCCACAAAAAGATTATCATAACGTATTATTATTATTATTATTTTCATTATTATTATTATTATTAAAAAGTAAAAGTACCTGAAACAATATAAATAAAGTTTCACATCAATGTATTGTTATTATTTCATATTTTCTTGACTTCTTAAAATGAATTATTACATTTCACTATACATCAGTCTTTTCGAATTAGGAAATAATGAAAATAACAACATTTACGAAGCCTTTATTTCAAATTAGTACAACTCATTCATAAATTCAAGATGGCGGAATCAATATGGCGACATAAAATCTAAAAACTTTTTTTTTTATTTAAAAAAGTCTGAGGTCAAAATTAAACAATTCAACACGACAAATTCAAAATGGCCGACTAAAACGGACGAATTAGCGGAAATATCAATTCGTCAATTAGCATTTATTATGAACAATTTACAAACAATATTCTTAAAACAGTTGTAAAGAGCAACGAGAGCCGCGATTAAAAACTGTTGGCTCCGAGCGTCTATATTAATAGCCGAGGTATCCATTCTTTTTTTTTTACTACGTTTTAGACTATAATAGATCTAAATATGTAATAAAAAATGTTACTTCGCGGTCTAGCACGAATATATAGACATAAAAAATTAACGCGGACTATATTTGTATGTAAGTTGGCGTAACTCAGATCTGATTAGTTTTTGGAATATATATGTGTTCATACTAAAATGGTGGAGGGAAGGCCCAAAATTAAGTTAAAAAAAATCGAATGTGTATTCCAAATACTCGGAAGTATATACCGAATCAATCAGTCGCAACGGTTTTCTAAAATTGACCAATCAGAAGTCGAGATACCTCCGTTTCTCTTGATCTCCAATCTGGAAGAAATGTCCATGTTTTTGAACTTTTGGAATTTTTCATTCGAAAATTCGGTGAAAGGTGCGCTCTCGGTACACTGGGTGAGCGCGAGATGATGTAACGTTAGGGAAACCCATGCTTAACCTAAAACATGTAAACATAAATCGTGACTTATAGAGTTTGAAGTCCCTTTAAAATCCGTACCAATGGTCATGTTTAATACTTAAGGAGTGCCATTTGCCTACGAGAACTTTTGATCACGTTTTCATTTTTTAATAGCAATCCGGAGACCTTACAAAATAAACAAACTTTTCCATCGCGAAAATCGCCTTTTTCCTAACTTCCATTCCAGCATTTACACGTGTGCAGAGTTGCCAAATTTCCACTACTAGGTTAATCTCTGTAAAATATCGATGCTGAAATAGATTTAAAAGGACAGAGATGAATTTTCCGTGTAATGCTTTTCTTTGCCGCTAGAATATACCGTTCGTTCTTAGACAATACCCCCCGTGATGAACCAGATGCGTATCATCTTCGGAAGCAGTCCAAAAGCCAAAACTTTTTACCTCAGAGCTGCACCAAATAACGGGATTATTACCTTAGTCAGTGATTCCGGGGTCTGCAGCAGGGATTAATGATCAGATGATAAGTCACAGTCCAGGACTTGCGTAGGGAGGCAAGAGCACGTGGTTGCTGGCAAAGGGAGAGGTTATTTCATCGTGCCGAGGGGTGTGGCGTGAATCGCGTAAGAAGTTTCTCATGATCCGATGCGCGAAGCGCCTCGTACTGGCTAGTCGCCTCTGCTGTCCTGATCCGATGGTTACGTTCGGGCCATTGTTGTTCGACACTTTCGGTACATCGAAGTCGGAAATTCGTTCGGGTCAATCGTCGCGGCGACCGAGTTCTTTGCGATTCCATTCGAACGCGAGTGACACTTGTGCTACGTTACCGCGCCTATCAACAAGTAGCTGGGAGAAACGATCAATATAGCTCACCTGAATCGAGTATAAACAGTAAATAAATGAAAAACACATTTCGGTTTGCCGATTGAGACTAAACTTATTTTGGATTTCCGATTACTTTGGAAGAATACGCGAAGAAGGTTAGTTGCGATAGATATTACCCCTTTTACGACTGGGAAATGTAACAACGAGATGCCAGTCGTTACGTAAGAGATAATCGGGCGTAAAAGCCGTCGTTTTGCGTCACCGGCACAAGGCTGGTTTTTCACGTTTTCACGACCTTGGCGGTTCCTACCAAATGTGTGCCAATTAGAGTGAAATCCAGTAGTGAATTAGGATCTTCCCAATCCCATTGTTAATTGTTTTCTCGTTTCTGCAAGTGAATTACCCTACAGTAGATATAATCGTTTTGATGGTTGACACGGTCAGTTATAGGCGGGGAAAAATACAAAAGATCCCCCATCGTATTTTCCGGTTAGGTCTCGTCAAAATACTATTGATTTCTTCAGTCTTCCACGGTTAAAATCCCTCGATATGTTTCTCCGTCTATATATTGCCTATGCAGCCATAGCACGGTTTCACCAAGAATGTTTCTCCCCACACCCAAAATATCATCATTAAAGTCGGAAACAGTGTATAGGGTGTTCACATCAGAATTGCGCCCCTTAGCGCGAACCTTTATTCCAGAGAGGTTGTATCGCATTTCACTGTATTAGATTCAAGAATAAGGAAACGTTTTTCGTGTCGATGAAACGAAATGTTTATCTCGAATCAAAATAATAACATTTCAGGAAGATGTTGTCGATGAAACATTTCGGTGCCACATGCACAATTTTGTGAAAGTTGCAGAAATTCGAGTATAATTCAATTTCGCGATAAAAAAAAACAAAAAAGTCCCGCCATACGCTTGATTGATAACAATGCAATTTAGCATCCACAGATACATTCGGGCGGCGCCGGTATGGCATTTCGAAAGACCTTGAGCCGATCGACCGAAAGCTGTTGGCGTTGTTCCCTAGCGCGCCGCCGCCACCACCGCGCCAGTATTAGATACGCGGACCCCAGTGCGACGTAAACGGTGGATGCGCGCCGTAATGAGCCACCGGTGAATCGCGTGCACCGAGCCCATTACGGATTACGGATCCGTCCAGGGTGAACAGCTGATCGCGGCAAGGCGAACAAACAAAAAGGTGTCGTTTTTAGCAGAACGAAATCCAGGGATTCTTAAAGGTTCGCTCAGTTCCGAATGATTATTCGATTTTGAAAAGTAAACCGTCCTTTAAACACTGGACTTCCGGTTAACGATTACGTTCCTATATATATTTCCCTTCGGTGAGTACCGGCCAGTACTAAATATTGCGTTCTTTAAGGTGCTCTCCCATGTTGCTTCAAGAAATCATTCGTAATTTGAATTATGGCTATCGTCGTAGTGATTCCATGAGATAATGAATTCTTCACCAATCGGAAGACCAATCTTAAAGGTGCCCATCCACGTAGCGACGATTCTCTCTTGCGAATTCTTCTTCCATTCAAGAGATAATACTTGACGTTTCTAAGCTGCTTCATGAGAATTGTTTTGTGAACTCTGATATATATATCTAGTACATCCCTAAGCACCGATTCTTAAGGTGTCTCTCAAGGAACGTTATTTTTAGGGGAATAAGCCGATACCTCGACGAAGCATTTTCGAAGAAAGTTGCTTGCATGAAAACACAGCTGTCCTAAATATAAAGATGGACATGTGAAATTCTTGGAAATTTTATAATTAGGTGACGCGCAGTGAAGGGGTGCGTTTTCACGTAATAAGCCATCTGCGATTTCTTTCATTCCTTTAGTAGACCCACTTGTCTCGATCCATCAATGACGGTTATTCGTCGGTGCCAACACTTGGTTTTCTCCAGGTGAATCCAATAAAGTGACACTCTTATGTAATTATAAAATCGATACTTTGATATTTCATTGACAAATGACAAAAAGTATCGTTGCGTATACTTTGCGTAATGTTGTTTGTCCCATGCGGCGACCTTAATAGGATCAAACGTTAAGAAGATCGTATATAAGTACAGTTAGAGAAAGTTTATTTTCGTCAAGAATCAATACGAGTCCATAAGAGTCATTACGATATATTTGTACTCTTCGGTTTCATTATTTAAATATCTGATAAATTTAACGCTTTTCTGACGTCAACAACGAGGGGCATCTTTTTTAATAATCCTACATACGTCCGACATCTTCTCTCATATTTAACCAGATCAGTACATGATAAAAAAATGTCACAATGCATTGATGTCGACGTTGATAATAGAACTATATATCAATTTCATGATTATTTCATGAAAACCTTCACTCATCCCTATTTTGCCGAACGATTAATACTTAATGCTCCGGTTTTTTATATCGGCGTTGCTCTTCTTCATCAGAGAAATAATTCTCGATTCAAGTTTTTGCATAATGCATATTTAATTTTAGCGCGTGACCAAATTTTAAAAGTGTTTTGTATCGATAATGAATATAGTCGATTGACCAATCAGTTTCTCGTGTAGTAAAAATATTATGGCCAATGTTTCTTCATGCACGTCTATGCAAATCGTTGAAGTTGAAACGAAGTCGCCTCTCTTGCATTGCCAACTTCTATCTCCGTAACTTTATACGTATTCCGTTCATAATAGAGGCGTGCGTATCGAGTTTCGAAACTGATACTAACGACCGTGAACTAAATAAAATCAAGTTGATGCTGACCAAATCAATATTTGCTCGTTGTCATTTTACACTTTCATTTGTAAACTGTCGAACGAAATATTGTCATTTTGGTTATTTTTACAAATGGATTAATTAAATCCCAGTCGCTCTCAATCCGTGACATTACGGAAATACATAGTCGACCAATAAGAATGCACGATATGCTGAAGTTCGATACGTTGTATTTGTCTACTTTTTTAAAGTAAATCCTAAAAATATAAAAGACTTGGATAGAAAAAGTCCTTTAATTTGAAAGAGTTGTTTACATCAGTAAGCGCTCGATCGGCTGACCACGCTGAAAACTGATTGGTCAGGTAAACTGAGATGGAAGGTAACTGGTCAATGTACCGGAAGCCGATTGATCACTTCCGCTTCTCTACACGTTACAATGTAAAGGAAATCTTTGGACGGGTCCGTCTTGGATTTCAACTCGTAAACGTCACTATACATATACAGTCTCCATCTTCATTTTGACATCAATATTAATCTGGCAATAAGTATCATAAAAGATTATTTTTTATTAAAACATTAAATCCTAATATTTGAGGATTCGGTTCGCTTCTAACATAACCTATACTCTACACTACCATAAAGGTAGGACCAGCCTCATTTTAATTTTTTAGGGAATTTTAATATTTCCCCTCATCTCCACCGCTATCAGTTTGATGGTCGAGTGGTGGGGGAACGAATGAGGGGAAAAGTTAAAATAGAGGAGATGTGGTGTCAAAATTTGTTTGAATTGTGCCGTCTTATACGACCCACTCTCTAATCATTTTACTCGTATAGGGGGGCGTGAAGGTATTAATAACCTAGAATAAAATCGATATTAAGAAAATAACGAACGGAAAATAGACCGATTTTAGAAAAACATTACGTTACGTCATGTACACTTGAACGGGAAGCACGAGGACAGTCGGCGGGTTTAAATGCACGTAGCGTGTGCGGGTAGGACTTCCGGGTGTGAGGACTAGAATAAAAAGAAACAAAAGGAAAGACACACACGAACGTACTTAAAGTGACGATGAGTTAAATCGAAGTGGCATAATCGAATGGCTCGAGATCGATATCAGGAGAATGGAGTTGTCGGGCACCAAGATCATCCAGTGGTTCAACGCACTGAAGTCCCGATTCGACGGTTACCCGCATTCTCACAATCGTAAGTATATATAGCTAAGTTTTGGGCCGCTTTTCATTTACGATTTGTAGAATCAACGTAAACTGTCGAAATCCTTGGTCAACTTTGATGAAAGTTTAAGAAAATTGAATGAAAAAATTGTAAATACTTTTGAAAACTTTTTCTTGATTCCTAAAATTCTTGTAATATTCCGATTTTTAGTATTCTTGGAATATGTAGATTCTTAGTATTGTTGTAATCTGCTCGTGTAAGTTCCTATAGAATCGTCTGATTCTCAGAATTGTGGTAATAGTCAGATTTTTCCAAATTTTCAAATTCTTGAAAGTCTTAAAATATTGAGATTCTCAATATTCTTGTAACTTTCTAATTTCTAGAACTCTGTTGTAATATTAGGAATATTGTGATATTTTGATATTTGAAGTTTTTACCGTTTTCTGATTCTTGTAGAATTCTATTCTGGTTTTTGAAATTTTTACAACGTTCTGATCCTTAGAATTCTTGGAATATTTAGATTTTTACAATTTTCGTGATGATCTGCTTATTGCAGTCTTTTATCATTCTTTTAATATTCCGCTCCTGCAAGTTCTTAGAATAGTCTGATTATTAGAATTTTTTAATCGAGTTTTCAAATTTGATGACACTTAAAACTTTTTGAATATTCAGAGTACTAAGATTCTTCATCTTCAGGTTCTTAATATTCTTGTAACATTCTGATTTTTAGAACTGTTGGAATATGTAGATTCTGAGACTTCTCTCTTAATATTTTAAATATTGTGTGATATTTTCATTTTTGAAGTTTTTAAAGTTTTCTGATTTTTAGAATTTGGAATTCTTAAAATTCTTGTAATATTCTGCTTCGATAAACTTCTTTTTTGTAATTCACAATTTTTGTAATAGATTTTTCATATTTATATTGGTATAGGATTTATAATTCCAAGAAATCCGAAGAAAATTCTTGTGAAATTGCGATTTTTATAACTTTTGGAATATTCAGGTTTTTATATTTCTTGATATAATATGCTATTTCGCATATTCTCATAATTGGGATTCATGTGAAATATTTGAATTCTTAGAATATAATATTCTACAGTTCGCGGAATTCTTATAATATTCAGATTCTCATAGAAATTTGGAAGTAACGTGCCTCCAAGAATACTTAGGATCATATCATATTTAAAATTCTTGAAATATTCCGATTGTCAGAATTCTTATAATATTCCGCTTCTTAAAATTCTTAGAATTGTCCGATTTGCTGAATTTCTTTCGAACTAATGTTTTAACGAACTTTGTAGAAATCTGCATTCAAACCGACTGATACAGAATATTGTAATGTTTTCTTTCGATAAACTGACATTTTGTGTATATAAATGATGTGAACAACACTTTATTTGCAAGTTAATAAAAATCATTACGAAAAAAATAAACCTTGGAACGCTTCAATTGCGTAGGTGAAACAGTATTCCATTACCAGAATCACCTTTGAAATCGTCGTTCAAGCGTAAACACGTGTTTGGTTATTGGATTAAACTCTCTTAGCGTATTTAGCGCAACCACCTCATTACTACGTCTGTAGAGAGAATAAACCGAAACAATAACGCGTTTCTTAGTTTCAGAGACGACGAATGCTCTCATTTGTCGATTTCATTTTTTTTTGTCATAAATTTGATGCGTAATTAGATAAAGTAAACATTAACGCATTAGATGGCATTAATGAATTTACATTTATTATATAACACGGTTCTTGTAATATGTAGAAAATGAGGTCACATTACTGTAATATATACATATAACTATTCGTATAAAGTTATTCGGATTTAATATCATATCCAGTACAAAAACACATTAGGCAAGTCATATTGAAGGATATCTGTGAACATTTACCGAACAACTTGGAATATCACAATAAGTATCGGATGATGATGATGATGATGATGACGTAATTAAATACTCGTAAAAGTATTGTTACCGTTGTCGCATTATCGTCTTATATATAACATATCGTTTTAATACCTTAATCCCCCATTAATACTTGCTCAGATTTAATGTAAACAGATTCGACCTTGACAGTGAAGAAAATTAGAAATTGCGTGGGTATTACGACCGCGATATACCTTAAACGTCTCTTCTTACTTATCGCCATAAAATCTGCGTCAAAATTTAATTGACGCTATTGACTAGAATTAACAATGAATCTATACAGTGTGTCCGTGAACTAATGAATAACATCTAGATTAAAAAAAAAAAAAAAAGGAACGAGCTCTTTGCTAGAATGCCTGTAATATGAATTGTCAGCAATTCATACTGACCGCTAAGCGAGTTTATGTCTTTTGTTTGAGATTTAACAAAGATCTTGATTAAATGTTCATTTATATAGTTTTCAGCAAAATAATCTTGTAATGTTGAATTTCATTTTTCTGTCCTTTGCAGTAGGTACAAATAGAGGGAATAATGGCGGTTCGCAATCCGGGGACCTGCCGCCCCAGCATACACAGGGTGATCACGATGAACGAATCGTATTCATCAACGCCCCTCAACAACCGGCGAAATACAAGAACAATCACATCACCACGGCGAAATATTCGCTCATATCCTTCATACCCATGTTCCTCTTCGAGCAGTTTCGGCGCTACAGTAACTGCTTCTTCCTGTTCATCGCACTCATGCAGGTAAGCACGATTGTGTTTTCCATTTCATACAACGATTGACTATTTCTAAAGCAATCATGTTTCCAAGAGATTCTAGAAAGCTTTTCATAAACTTAGGTTAATCAATCTCGACGTTCTTAACAATAATGCAAAATTTCCAGCAAATACCGGAAGTCTCGCCCACGGGCCGGTTCACGACCCTGGTTCCCCTCATATTCATTCTCAGTGTATCAGCAATCAAAGAAATTGTCGAAGACATTGTAAGTATTCTTTTCGCTTTTGTCCCGATGGCCCGAGACTCAGCCAGCGACTTGTTTTTAGAAAAGGCACAGGGCTGACGATGAAATCAACATGCGGGAGGTTGAGGTTCTCCGCGATGGTTGCTGGCAGTGGATTCAATGGCAGACGGTCGCCGTAGGTGATGTGGTCAAGGTAAGAAACTAAATCGCATACATTTCGATGTTACTTTGAATCGGATTTCCGGTAGCGTCGATATACGAATCTGTTGATTTAACTGTTTGGCAGGTCCATAACAATAATTTCTTCCCCGCCGACTTGATCATTTTGGCGTCGTCCGAGCCGCAGGCGATTTGTTTCATCGAAACTGCGAATCTGGACGGAGAGACGAACTTAAAAATTCGCCAGGCTCATTCAGACACTGCGCATCTTTTGGAAGCGGCCGAGTTGATGAATTATCGAGCCAACATTCAGTGCGAGCCGCCGAACAGGCATTTGTACGAGTTCAATGGGATTCTACGGGAAACAAACAAACAGTAAGTTTGTAACAATTTGAATCAGCGTCATGGCGATGTTAAGCCTCACATGTTACAATTACGATTACAATCGAATGTTCAATCCAGGAGCGTACCTTTGGGCCCCGATCAGTTGCTTCTTCGCGGTGCGATGCTAAGGAACACAAGATGGGTCTTCGGAGTGGTCATTTACACGGGCCACGACTCGAAACTGATGCAAAACAATACGAACACCGCCCCGTTGAAAAGATCAACTTTAGATCGACTCATCAACAAGCAAATTCTTATGCTATTTTTTATACTCTTGATGCTGTGTCTGCTCTCTGCGGTATTCAACGCGTTATGGACGAAAGCAAATGAAAAAGGCCTGTGGTACCTCGGGCTACAAGGTGAGAAATTTCTACGCTAACGAACTATAGATCTTTACAAGCGATGTTCATGAATGGGGTGGCCATAAAGACAAATGTCCCATTTTGCTTTCAGATGCTTTGACGACAAACTTTGCGTTCAACTTACTGACTTTCATTATCCTCTTCAACAATTTGATACCGATCTCCCTGCAAGTGACCCTCGAAGTAGTGCGATTCATGCAAGCGACATTCATTAACATGGACATCGAGATGTATCATCCGGAGTCGAACACGCCGGCGATGGCGCGAACGAGTAATCTTAACGAAGAGCTGGGTATGGTCAGTTACATCTTTACCGATAAGACTGGGACGCTTACGAAAAACGTCATGGAGTACAAGCGGTGCTCGATTGCCGGAAAGATTTACGAGTAAATTTTTTGGCTTTGTTCTAAATTTTATTTCCAACGTATTCTGCATTATTTATTTTATTGTGTTTTCTTTTTTATCCACTTCAATAATAGCTTACCAGCGCCCTCGACACCGAATGGTAGCGTAAACGAAATGGACAGCGAATTAGTGCAGGACATTCTCCAAGGTCGATCGAAGAACATTACATCGGAAATCGAAAATAAAAAAGCTAAACACTCTGCCATTGTCCATGAATTCATGATAATGCTGTCCGTCTGCCACACTGTCATACCGGAGAAAGTGGACGATACTGTGATATATCATGCAGCATCACCTGGTAAGCCTCTAGAAATTAGGTCGTTTTCAATCCGCGAATTGAGCATTGTGAGATTGAGGATCAATTTGTTTTTTTTTTTTTTTTCAATGATAAGATGAGCGAGCATTGGTCGATGGCGCGAGGAAATTCGGCTACGTGTTCGACCTGAGAACGCCGACATGGATGGAAATTATCGCGCTCGGAGAGAGACAACGTTACGACGTGCTGAACGTCATCGAATTCACATCGGCTCGCAAGAGGATGTCCGTAATCGTTAGGACGCCGGATGGTAAAATCAAGCTGTTTTGCAAGGGCGCGGATTCAGTGATTTACGAGAGGTTGGCGACTAACAATGGGGAAGGCGAGGGTCCCGACTTCCGTGGCACTACTCTCGAGCATCTCGAGCTCTTCGCCACCGATGGTCTGAGGACGCTGTGCTTCGCCATGGCCGAAATACCAGAAAATCGCTACAATGTGAGTAATTTTTTAGTCGCTTTTATTTCATTTTGTTGCCAGAATAAAAAAGAATTATGTTTATTTTTTGTTTTGTTTTAATCCTGTTTTCAGTCGTGGAGAGAAACATATAATAAGGCGATTATGACGATGACTAATCGCGATGAAAAAGTAGAGGAGGCTGCAAACCTCATTGAGGATAAATTAATTTTACTGGGAGCCACAGCCATCGAAGACCAACTTCAAGATCAGGTATTTTTTTTTTTTTCTATATAACATTTTTGTCCAAAACAAATGTCCAGCATTTTATTATAAAGCCAACTGAAGTTTCCGCTTCACATAATAACGGCACCACATTATTAGGTTCCGGAAACGATACAGTCATTCATCCAAGCGGATATCAATGTTTGGGTGCTGACAGGCGATAAGCAGGAAACTGCTATCAACATCGGGTATTCGTGCAGACTAATTAACCATCAAATGCCTTTAATTGTCGTCAACGAGGACTCGTTGGACGTAAGTACCAAAGATAGTCATAAGTAAATGTCTGGAATTCATCGAGACAGCGTCACTAGGTACATCTGAATGTACGGAATGTACTAAACGTCATTATAATTTTCTAGAAAACTCGAGAAGTAATTATACAGCATTGCCTCGATTTCGGACCGGAATTGCGAAACCAAAACGAAGTAGGTCTAGTGATAGACGGCAACAGTTTGAAGTACGCTCTGTCCTGCGATCTCAGGCGCGACTTTTTGGATCTGTGTACATCCTGCAAGGTCGTGATTTGTTGCCGAGTTTCGCCAATGCAAAAATCCGAGGTAGTAGATTTAGTAACTTCTAATACGGAAGCAGTGACTCTGGCAATCGGGGACGGGGCGAATGATGTGGCCATGATTCAGAAAGCGCACATCGGCGTCGGTAAGTGATTTTGTCATTGTAAAAAGAAAAATTCATCGATTTAGTTAATTTTTTGTTTCCATGCCATATTGAAAAGTAGAAGTTCATGGTAGATTGTTCATAATCTGTAACGTGTCGCAGGCATTTCCGGCGTAGAAGGATTGCAAGCGGCATGCGCTTCCGATTACTCAATCGCGCAGTTCCGGTATCTGAAGAGGCTGCTCTTCGTTCACGGCTCATGGAACTACAGTAGAATGTGCAAGCTCATTTTGTATTCGTTTTACAAAAATATTTGCCTTTACGTCATCGAACTCTGGTTTGCTATATATTCCGGCTGGTCCGGGCAGATTTTGTTTGAACGATGGTCCATCGGTTTATACAATGTGGTAAGTGATCTTTACTCACTGAATGTTGATAAAGAGGCGTTTTTCGAAACGGAATATGATTTGTTTCGTAATTTACGGATGACGATGAAACAAATATAAACGTTAAGACTACATGGAAATTTATCACCGAACGTTCCCGAAGCCATAATTATTTTTAATTACCGCAAATCTTACTTTTTTAATGGGTTCGAATGTTTATAAATACAATTTTAAACTCGATAAATGCGTACTACCACCAACCCACCTAATTTATTTAAAAAGTCACGCGAATTGGAGATAAATTTTCAAAAGAACGATTTATTGCGAAGAAGTAATTTGAAAATTGTGAAATTTCATTAGGTGTTCACGGCTGCACCTCCTTTAGCGATAGGACTTTTCGATAAGGTGTGTTCGGCGGAAACGCATTTAGCCCATCCCAGTTTGTACGCGGCAAAGAATGCGACGGCTTCGACTTTCAACATAAAGGTACGTAAAAGTCGAATGATACCATCATGAAAATTGTTATATATAATTTCTGAAGTATTTACGCGTTATTAATGAGAATAAGCTAAAATTAAGATTAAACCCTCAAGTACTTTCGTGAAAACATACCATAAGGAAGTAAATTTTCATGCAAACGGGCCTTTAGATTTGAAATTATTCTGGAATTTTTTCATCACGATTCAATGACAATTGATAATTTATGGTGTTTTTTAAGAGTTGCACGTTTACAATGATAAACGCACCTTAAGCCGCTATCGCTTCATTTTGTAATGGATAATTCTGCAGTAAATTGTTTTGCATCGTCTAATGTGACTCTTTCGAAAACACAGGTGTTTTGGGTTTGGATCTTGAACGCGTTGATTCACTCGTCGTTGCTCTATTGGCTACCGCTGAAAGCCCTCCAGCAAGACGTGATTTGGGGCAACGGTCGAGACGGCGGCTATCTTGTATTAGGAAATATTGTCTATACAGTAAGTAATAATAAACGTTTAAATTAAAATTAATAATAATAATAATAACAATTTTAATAAAACATTTATATAGCTATTTATATGGGATGAATTTCGTAAACGACTAAAAAATCCAATTGGTTTAACAGTATGTTGTAGTTACGGTCTGTCTCAAGGCTGGACTCGTGACGAATTCTTGGACTTGGGTTACTCACTTGGCAACTTGGGGTTCAATATTGCTGTGGTTCCTTTTTATTATTATTTACAGGTAATATTCATCATAATGCGTTTGTTTCTTTCCCAAAATCCTGTCAAACAAAGCATTAAAAAGTAATAAATACATTCGTACTTATTTATGCATTTAAAGTACGCATTTAAGGTTTCTAACCTAAAACTTTAAATTAATGGTTTCTGGCTCTGTTCACCCAACAATTTTTTTCTCAACAATTTTGCATCAAAAGCAGACGACAATTATCTTTATAATAATACGGGAGGAGAACTCCAATTTAAAAATGGCGACACCCAATATGACGGTTTTTTCCACATATGTAACGATTTACATTGATAAATTTCTTTTTAAATTGTATTTATTACAGTTTCTCGAGGCGCCGACCGCGAATCTATATAGTTAAATTTTCAAAAATTCAAGATGGCGGTTATACCAATAAACATTTTCAAAATATTTCAATTTGTACAAAAAAAAAATTACTTTTCTAGTCCGTGTTTATAAATAATATTTTATAATTTACAAATAATATTTGGCGATACAATAAATTGTAAATGAACTTTCAGTAATTTCTGGCCAACGCTGAATGTCGGAGCGGTGATGCTCGGGAACGACAGACAGCTCTTTTCATCACCAGTCTTCTGGTTTGGTCTTGCCCTCATTCCGCCGGCAGTATTACTTCTTGACGTGACAGTAAAAGCGTACGTAAAAACAGTTTTCTTTTTATTACAAATCTTTTAGCGGAGTCTTTTAAACGTTTTTGCTTGCAGAGTGAAAAATACGATATGGAAGTCGTTGACGGAAGCAGCCCGCGAGCAGGAGATCCGGAAGTCCGACCCTGGAGAGATTTTCCACACGCAGGATTACCGAAGCTCGTAAGTTCCATCGACAGCCGACGCTGTCTTAATTAAAATGAGATTTTGGGTTACGTAGCCAGCAAAGGATACGACTATAGTGGTTACTCGATAACAAATTATTTGATTTATTAACATATGAGGTCCTAACAATTAAGATCACATATTATCGTTTCAGGTTGAGGGTTTATTTGTCCGATTTGATGACGTGACGCGTTCGAAGGCATCCTAAAGATCGTTCACTTTAATAACGAGGAATATCTTCAATAGCCGAAATAAACTTTTTATTTTTAATTCTTTAAAGCGGGAATGACTTAAAGAGTGACTTAGGATGCCTTTCAACGGTTAGCATCTCCTAGGCATGAATATCATGACGATCCCGGGCGGAAAACGACTTCCCGTTGAATGTCTTGACATGATGATTGAAAAACCTCCATTGCATGGGAAATCATTTTTTAGCTTTTATAACATTCATAATGAAAAGGTTGATAACTTTCCTCGTGCATGGCTTTTTCTCAAGCGATATCTTCTTCAACCATCAAAGTTTGACTCGGCTTTAAAGATCGTTTTTTTTTTTTTGGTATTCTTGTGCATTACATTTAGTCGATGTTATTCTTTTAACTTTAAAAAATGATTGTTAAGAATCGTTTGACATTTTATTTCTTCATTTGTCGCGGATTCCCTTGATACGTCAGCGATTTAAGATTGACTATACTTTGCTGATTCTATATAAGATACTTTTGTATTTTTTGTCGGTTTATGAAAATGTTTTTGAAATTGCTTTTTTCTTTTTTTTTTTTTTTTTTTAAGATACGTTTCTTTATTATTAATTTTCTTTTCGTCAATAAAGCAAGACACAAATCACTGAACTCGGGAACATTAAGACTGACTAAATGTAAAAAAATTATTTTATATAAAACATTTATATAAATGATGTAGCTCTAAGTAATAAAAGTTTTGTATTTTTGTTACTATGTATGGAGGAATAATAAAACGCCTTCGTCTGCGTTACCAGCTACAATTCCATTAAGTCGCAGATAGTGGCGTTCAATTAAACTTTACCCTCTTTATCGATGTTCGCATTAAATCTACTTTTCCATTGAATATTTTTATGAAGTGCTCGAACTTTTGCCATGTTCAATGTCAGGATAAAGAGTATACGTATTAAAAACATTTAGACTTAATGTCGATTTATCCACCAATTTGCCTCACTCGTACAATTTTGGTTTACAACACAACATTTCTATTATTAATATTAATCTTACATTTGATGTGACAAAATGTTGGCATTCAGGTTTCTTCTATTTATTATCCTTAAGCATGTGTGCAGTTTTTTTTTTAATGTCATAGCGTAATAACATTTACTCGATTTTCAATGAATTTTTTATACGAGTTACACGCGGTTGAAATAAAGCCAATTTCCTTGATAATGAATTTTCTCTGGTTTTACGTTTCCATCAGTGTGAGGTTAGGTTTGCAATCTGAGAAAGTATCTTCAACCACACGATATTTTTCTGATAAATATTATTACGTTATGATTCTAGAAATCAGATTTCACCGAGTTTTGATGAGTTGTTATGTGTATTTAAAAAAAAAAAAAACAACAACAACAACAACAATAACAAAATATGATATGTGCAAGTTTCATAAAAATTTTAACGTTCTAACTCAGGAAACCAAAGTCACTGATGCGGAATTTAGGTCGATGCCGATCTATAATTCGGCCGCTACGCTCGGTACTAAGAACACTGTTTTCCCTTGTTACACGTGGGTCGACGAAACAGCACCGATCAGATACCAAGCGCCATTTACCTTTATACCTGGAATCCAATTTTAGTTCCTTTAGAAGAGCCACCAGAAACAAAACCCGTCCTGTCAAAGAACCTAACCTTTCCATGCACGTCTGGAGCTAAGCGAGGTCGAGGAGGGCAGGCGCATTTTAATTTGGATCATTCGTTAGTATTGTCGCGTTGCTTATTTCTTTTGACATATATATTTTAATTATCGACATGAACTTGGAATTTTTGTTTTTTTACATGGACTGAATTCTATGCAATTTCTATTCTGTATTTTGTTCTGTGATTTTTTTTCTTCTTTACACGTTTAATCTACGCATAACGAATACTCCGTAACGTCCTGAAGCATTCTAGAATTGCTTAAAATTCATGTTCAGAGCTTAGGCCAGAAAATTGATACATAGTTCTCTGCAAGTAGCGCCTTCCATGAGTCGCAATGGTTCCATCAGTCATGCTAACCTAACGTATGTTCCTTACGTAATAAACACTCACAGCAGCAGCTGAGCAAACGTTTATCTGCCAGTATCGCGCACTGCACCAGTTTCCTCTATAAAGCAAAAAACTGAATACTACCCTATTTGTAGGATAATAATATTCGCCAGTAGTTCCTGACGAACCAACTGATAATCACAATTTTAATTACGAATGTCTGTCGACTGCTGTTTGCTAATGCGATTGTTTATTTTTTTTGGTATGTTTATACGTGCAGATCCGTGCATGCCATCGCCGATATCGCGAGGTGTAAGTACCCCATGTAGCATGCAACGATTTAGTTTTCGCAAAACATTATTGGCCGACTACTCGAATCGGTGGGGCCAACATGCACACCTCAAACAACACCGCATGCGAACGAACTTTTTGCCGCTTCACGTAGAAACACCATCCGCTCGAACACCGATTTATCTTTAACGGAATGGTCCAAACCCTATTCGCAAACCTTTTTACGGTGTCCTACGACATTTTAGATTATTTAAAATGAACAAATTGACGACTTGCAATTTGCAAAATCTGTGTTCGATCGATCGCCTCACTTAGATTTTTGTTGTTACTTAAGGAGCGCCGAGCACTGCAAAGCCTTCTGGAAAGTGTGACGCGTAGAGGAAAGGAGAAGTGAGGAAACGTTTTAGAAATGGTCTCTAGAGGACTAACGGGTAAGGTGTAACATACAGATTCATCTTCTATACGTACGCTCGGAGACACGAATTCACGGACTCATTGGGGAGGTCAAGAATCGAAAGTGCGAAGAATCTAGGAAAATGATGAAGGTCTATGCTCGAGTAAGAAGATGTAAGGCGTCTTACGAATAGATTTCTTCGTACTTTTGCGTTTATGAGCGCGTCTTCTTAACGAACCCGCGAATTAAAGTCTCCGGGTGTACATCCGCAATAATTAATCGTAATGTCAGGACGATTGTCATAATATCTGATTACACTTTGACAGGATTCCTAATATTCAGATACGTTCAAGATTTAAAATTCTCAATGCTTTTTGACGATTCTAGACAAGGTCGTGTCGTGATAACTTTTCAAAACACGTCGGAAAGTCTGACCACTCTTTTCCCCTCGCTGCGTTCTCCAGGGCTTTACACAGTGTGGGAGGTGCCTTAAGCCGTAATCAAGTATAGCGAGCTCACCGAGTAGTCCGCATGTATATATGTATATATTTGTTTTTATATATACAATCGATGTAACACCTTTCTGTGTATCCTTCTATCATTGTCAGCGTAGTAGCTCAAATGACTTCACTTCCGGCACCTACCGTGTGTCACGTTCAGAATACCGTTGTCCACACGTTTACGGTTCAACATTTAATCGGACCTCATCTTGTTTGAAAAGGGGTCGAGTCGTAGAGCGGTGGGTTTTTTTTTAATTTTTATTATTATTATTTGTTAGTGACTCGTCGGACATTAGAGTCTCGGAAAAGAGATAAATAAAACGGCGCCAACTTTTATTTTCGCTCATTCTCTATAACGTTCGAAATGAACGGCTTGCAGATTGACGGAGACAGCGCGGCTACTGAAAAACGTTAAAAGCGTATTCACCAGGCGGTCTAATGCCGCGGCCAGAGTTAATGTCGAGGTGGAGCTATCACGTAAGTTACATTTGCACCCTAAACAGCGAAGGCAATCGATTTCAGCCCTCCTGTGTGACTAAATCCGACTGACATTGCCGAGTGTGTTCATCATTTTTTTTCGTTTTTTTTTTTCGTGTTTGTACATCTCGAGTGGCTTTCACCGATGTCTCGACTTCAATGCTTTTGGCAAGGACCCAATCGCGACCAAGTCCGCAGATAAAATTGACTGAATGCATCGTCTTCATGGTGATATACGCATGAGAACAGAATTTTATTCCCCGGGGTTTGCCTAAAGCATCTGAAGAAGTTTTGTTTTTTTTGTTTTTTTGTTTATATTTATCCCAGAAATTCGATTAGAAATTGAATGCTGTCCGACACGATTGTTATCCGACGCACTTATTCTTTTATTTGGCGAATGTCTTGACAAAGTGTAAAGTTCATTATTTTATAGACTCTTTCATTTTTCTGTTTCTTTTACCTTCCATTTTCGTTTGAGAAGATTTATTCCCTCATTTCGTTCCAAGAATGTTTCACTGATACATTTTAGCAAGGTTTGCCGTGGCAATTACCATACATGATACCTGCTTTCACGTGTGTTGGCAATGCGAATTACGTACAGCGAAGGAGAATGAAACTTTGTCGGACAGTGTCTGAAAATTCGAGAACACGAAATCGTAACACAAAAATCTGCATTCGTAATCATTCATTGGGCAGGTGGCTTGAAATTTCGCCTGTTTCGTGAACGTCTTTCCTTAGGTACGAACTTGCTGTATTAGGTATGAACTAGCGGTAGGAGGAAGATTTTCACGTATGACAAGTAAAAGCTCGAGCCTGCGCCTAAGTATGTTTATGAAAATAGGCCTCTCTGGTAGGTCTGAGCCGAAAAACAATGTTATTCAGGATTCCCTCGTATTATTTTTTATTTTTATTTTTTTTGTTGAATTTATAATCGATAAATTATATCATACATAATCACTTATAGACAGTACAAAATATTTTAGTCCAGTGTCTTCCAATCAAGTTTTACAAAAACATTACTGAGAGACTGATTATCTAACAAAAAAGGAATGTGACAGGGTCTTTTTAAAGTTTAAACGTGAGTTATTGAGATCTGAGTACGTACAGAGACTGAACCTATTAAGGGCACTTGGCCAAAGCACACAAACACAAAGCTTGACGTCGCTTCGGTAAAATCACACGATAAATATATCAACAATGACACTGATGTACTTAGCACATTTATAGAAAATATTTGCATTTAGTATAAGATAGCGACCCTCGTTTCGCTTTCGATTGATCGGCACAAATACTCGAGGACAGTGGGTTTTGGAGTCTTTTCTTTTTTTTACCAAAAATGACTTTCATAGTAGTAGAAGTAATAGCAATAACACAACTAACATATTACTGCGAAACAATTGGTATTTAGTAGCAGAATGACTAGACGAGGGTCGATTTTGTAAATACATACTTCACGCAATAACTTAAGCATTTGCATGCCACAACACTCGCTGCTGACTGTCCGATGGTGAGCGGAAGTGCTAATAGATGTTTTTTATTCCCATGGCCATCCACCAGACGGTTTTGCCTTTTCTCAAGAAGAGGGAGGGACGGTGACCCAAACCGACGTCATTCGGGCGTACAACACGAACCTGCCGAAGCCTGGTGGCATGTAACTTCGTTGCCGGCCCGGGTCCGAGGCTTATTTCGTCGGCTTCAGTATGGAGTCTCGACACTGACCATTTTCAGCGGCAGCACAGCGTCCGGCATTTCGTCGACGTCGCCTCAAGGTACTTGGAGGGCCCGGGACGGTGTTTGAATCGTTCGAAAACCAAGACAATTGACAAATGGACTTTATTCGAAACCGAGCTGTCAGGGTTTGGGAGTGACTGAAAGTAGGATCAGCTTTTGCGACCACGACTCGATCGCTTTTTCTATCTGTTGCGCTTAGGAAATCGAATGTCCTTCTGTGAATAAATCGTCATTTCGAGTCATGATCGCGAATACTGCCGCTAAACGTGGACCCGATGTACGGGTCGAGATGTCGTTACTGAAGGAATCAATGTGGATCTCGATGTAGTTCGATTACAGTCGAGCGTTTACTTAAAACGCTGCTAAATAATGGAGTGGGCTCAGCGGAATGCTACAGATGCTCATTGATCGGGGCGCACCAAGTCCGTAAACCAAGTTGAATTCTGAATTGGGACATAATATGGTACGATGGTTTCGCGTGATAACTCGACGACGAGGTAAGGCCAGATTTTAAGATCTTGTGGTAGAAGGGCAATGGGGCGCGCGGGATTCTATAGAATCGTGTTTTTTTTTTCAGCGCTGCTTTCCACTTGCTTCATTCAGTAGGGACAAACATTAGTATACATATATATATATACACACACATATATATGTATATATATGTGTGTTGACGCGCTTCCGGACCGTGTATTCGTATTGAATCGGAGTACCATACCACCGTATCGCAGGCGTTCTGACCGCTGTGCGGACCAGGACGTTCGCATTTGTACATTTTAGAGTCTTTTCAGTCATTGACCCTAGCGTACATAAGGACTTAGTTTAAGTTTTGCATTGTAGTATTGAATAAGTTGCATTTCTTCATTCGTTGAAATTCACACTTCACGGAGCACCGAGTGGAGCATTTCGCAGTGCGAGGATGATGTATGATCGCGTTAAGCTGTCGGAGGCCAATTAAGCGACGCGAGGCGAAGGGGGCCAATTACTTTAAAGCTCGGCTCGTGGACTCACGTATCTGTTTCTTTGTTTCGATGAGTCTTTACGCGATTCTGTATATAATACTTTATCATCTAGTCAAGATCGGCCGGTTGTGATCTCCCCCTCCCCCTCCGGCTGAGTTTCTCGTTTTCTCCTCGTTTTTTTTTCTTTTTTTTTTTTTTGTTTTTAGGTTTAATACAGAGATATATTCATTGTATACACTACGTTCGGAATAAAACGATTCTAGAGAAAAATGTGATGTAGTTTTATATTTATGTATAAAATGTACCATTCGCATACCAGTCATAACAATAATAAAGCATACAAAATACGCGTGCGTGTACCAGCGTACCGCATAGCAGTATTGCTGACTCGACTTCAAATACGAAGGCGGCTGTTGTGTAAATTTTACTTCTACAAAATATATTTTATAAAGATTTCAGAGTGCTTCATTCCGTTTCTACATTTGGAGATGATTACATTATGCAGTTGAACAGCAATCATAAAAAATAAGAAACTGCTGTTATTTAGTGTAATTTTTTCTTAACGTACCGTTCCGTGCCACGTGCTCATTTCTGCTTAACAGCGGCAAAATTCTTCATCCAGCAATGATAAAGTCGCAGGGTGTAAGACTGTAAACGAATAATAATAAAAATTGTTTAAAGGCTTTTCGGTGTTTTCTATTGTCTCTATTTCTTACCACTCATTGTTCTAGGCAGTTCCTTGATAAGAGAGTCATTCTCATCGATCAAGCTAGGCTGAAACACATAATGTACGATTGGAAATGTCGAGAAAATTGGTGATAATTATATTTATATCATATACATTATATATAGAACAAATTAGGAGGTGCCGATTGGTAAGTAATTATGGTGCTGGCCTCTTTTATATATAATAGGAAGTAATACTGACCGGTATAAAAGCAAAATTAAAAGTGAAGTACTGACGTCGTAATGACTAACCTTTCACTGTGTGCATTCAATTTCTTCATTTGGCAAATTCGAGACGTTCAAGTTCTTGGTAATTCCAACTGCAGACTGGCGTAAAAGTTTTCTCGATCCTCTCTGTACCTGGCTTTGAGAAGAAACTCCCATGCCAGTGAATGTCTCGGAAGATTATAATCCTGCGCGTATTTCTGACACATAGTAAGCCAGTTTTCAACCTCTAAAATTTTCCGTTTTTTGGGGTCCATTGCCATAAGCTCGGCTTCCTCTTTCTCCCTACGTTTTCTGGCCGAAATTGCGCGATTTCTCCATATAGTAGAAGCTTTCCGAGCTAGCTTTTCTTCTCTGCACGACCACGACAAGCGTCCTGGATTGGTTTGTTCGCATACAACTGACTCTTTTCTAGAATTGAGGTAAAATTAATAATCATCATGTAAGTTTTTAGATCGTTCTAAGTGATATTAATCGAGTGTCTTTATTTTTACTTCGCTCTGATGAACGTGGAAAATATTCTCTGGGATAGGCTTTTCTTATGCATTAAACATCGTCGATCCACATCTCGTGACTGACGATCGCACGTCGCACCTTGTACTTGTCCGTTGGGAGCAGGTACATTTGGATCTTGAACAATGTCCTTGCTGAATTGCTTCTTTACTTCCTTACATACCTTTTTACGATTATCGTACAATCCCAGAAGCCTTACAAGCATGTCCCCGACGAATGGCATCGATGGGGGCTTGCATTCGGCCTTATCCCATGCTTTCTTGTACATCGGCAATGCCGGGTTTTTAAACATTTTTCCGAGCTTTTCCATCGTTTCGTATCTTATAGAATGATTCGTGCGCAGATACGACCAAGTTTCTCGCAGCCTATAAATTGCCGGCGACTGGAGTCCGGCGATGATCGATCTACAGGAATGAAAATTTCCCATGACGAAGCACTTGTTCGCAGTATTTATTAATCTCGACACCATTCGGGCGCGTACATCTAACTTCTTTACTGCCAGTATTTCACTAGCCATTAAGCAAGAAATGCGATGTCCAAAAGCTACCCAAGCACCAATATTTGGGGCGTTTCGCGAGGACCTTTGAAGTACTATAATCTCGACTTCTTGTATAGGAATTCGGAGGAAAAGTTCACGATCTATTATCGTTAACTGATTGGCAATTGTCGTACTGTCCAAGTCCCAGATAGTGATACGAAGATCCATCTTGAGCAGCTGTCGTAAATGGCCGGTTGTGCTATTGTTGCGGTCTTTGTCGCATCTATTCTTGCCGCATCGATGTTCATTCCCAGAGAAGATTCTGTGCAGAAGACAGCTGGATTTTCGATGAGGACAATGGTGCCAGGAATCTATGTTATGATAATGTTTTCTACGGCGACCGAAAAATCTGCTTTTAGACCCGTCTCTTACTTTATTGGTCTGATAATCGCGAATATGCTCGAGATGACGCCTCAGTTCGCGGTAGGCTGTGGTTGCGGCTCTCGGTCGATACCAGTAGTCCGGGGTCCAGAAAAGAATAACACGGCCCCTAGTTGTGGAGTTCGCCATACCCTGATGACTAATAGCGGTTAGATCGGCAGTGGAAACGCTGGCTGCTAATTGTCTTCGAGAGACGGGAAGTCTTAGTTCTGGTTCCGCGGGTTGGCGTCGAATATTGACGCAGCTGTGGGATCGTAAGCCTTGAACGGAGTCCCGTTCGCCTGGTTGAACGGACCAAGGACCCAAGGCATGGAAGAAGTGGGCCGCAGTAGCGATTCCGTACCTTCGACGATGCCGTTGTTCGCTTCGTTTTGACCATTTACTTTCGCATGCGTGACTTTCCCAAATCGTGACACCAGATTCGATCAGTTTATAGGGGTCGATGATTTTAGGCGACGATGGAGCTTCTACAACCTGTTGTTCGTCTTGAGCAATCGGTCCAAGATATAAACCCGATCTACAATTTTCCGGAATTCCGAACCCAAAGCGAGACAATTTCGGTATCAGTTGGCCCTTTGTTTGTGAACACGGTTTTTTAATTTCAGGGGAAGAGTGGAGTTTACGACTGATGTTGGACATCTTGGACTTTTTCTTTAAGCAACCGTCTGTGAGTGTCGGTACCACCGGAGTTTCAGAACTTCGATTGCCGACGAAGTAATCACCACTAGCCAAGTCCTTCGTGTTTCCAGCTGCCACTTCGGATTCAGTGTGACCAGAATATATTTTACTGACTTTGGATGGAAACATGTCATGCGCGGAATCGTGGTTTTCATCTCGTGAATAAAGAACGTTACAGAGACCCCCGACGTCGACGTTTCTCGCTCGATGTTGATTCGTATTAGAAGGCCAACTGTACAGTTTTTTCGAGAGTTTACCATTTTTTGTGTAATCGCCAAATTCATACCTATAAAAAACGCTCCGTATAAAAATTTTGTAAAATAACAAAAAAGAATTACATTCAATGACTTTGAAATGAAACCTGAGGTCTTCCAAGCTGGCTCCGGCATATCTGATAGGAATCGGTGCATACGAACCATTTTCTAATTCCTCGTAAGCTGGGCCTAAATAAATGTGTTTTTTGGTCCAGGTCTTCACTCCATCACCTGCTCCGCCATAATGGGCCCAAATTCGGCAAATTGTATCGTTTTCGCTCGATTTCTTCTCTGGCAATTCCAGCTCAGAAGGAATGAAGTACACGGTGCTCGTACTCGAGGAACTAGCCGCGGACGTTTCGGACATGGAACTGCTCGTAGATTTTCGAGCTAAAAGATCACGGATGTGATCGCACCAAAGGGCCCAAAACATGTTTTTCCGTTCCATGCCCCCAAGCTCGTAATATTTTGCCCTTCCATCGATCAATCTTGATTTCGTCGTGAGATGAAAAACGGGGTTAGCAATTTTTGAAAAAACAGGTTATGTGTCCAAGAAGAATATGTGTGTCGTGCATGTCTTTACCTTGCCTTTAGAGTTTTTCGACGCCTGCGATGAAATACACTGAGCGTTACATATTCCAAAGGATATACCGAGATTAATTCGAGGCTTTCGATACTGGGATCGACATCCTTCGGATACAGGAACTGTCCATTTTTTCGGAAAATATCTGAGGCTATTACGAGTTTCGAATGGGTTATACCTAAAGCGACTTCCCGTACTCCCTTGCCATCTCTAGTTGTTTCCGCGAATGGTGACTCGATCAAAACTTTATCGGCTAACTCGATGTATTCGGAAAGGAGAAGCTTCTGTATTCGATTATAACCCATGTCTCAACACTTTTATAATGACTGAAATACTTTTGCCTGGCGAGAAATTTTTGACGAAACGGAAGAAAAGGTAGACGTTCGAGGGTAGACAAACGGAATTTATAATAATGGCGATCCTGAACGAATTCGCACACTTTTACTTTCGCAGTAAGGTTACGGAACACGCGTTCGTTTTAATATCGAACTCGAACTATCGACAACCTAAAGTTTCTGCAAAATCGAACGTTCGAAATTTGTGTTGGCACTCGCGGTGATGCTCGCGAATTATTTCATTTTTTCATAAACTATTGTTTACATCCCGTCGCGAAATCCGTGATGAAATTCGCTTTAAATGTCAAAATTCAAATCTCAAAACTTAAAAAACATTTTAAGTATTTCTTTGCGCAATTGTAATTAGTATCCAATTGGATGTTTCTGTGCATCTTCACCTTGCGAATCATTGTATGGTGGGAGATTACAATAACTTCCCTCAGTAGATATATGGACAAGATAATATGTTTATATTGTATAAAATAATAAAATGACATTGATAATAACAATAGCAAATTGCCTTTTGTTTTCGGTATACCAAAAATACGAAACATCTCATCAAACCTGCGTTCAGAAGATTCAGCGTCAATCTTATACGTTTTTGTTAACAAGCCATGAATTATTTTCACTATCCGTAGTAAAGAAATGTCACTAGATCACAACCCTAAATTAATTTTCGTATCGATTTCGTACAAAGTATAGAGCATTTCACGTTTTAGGGAAAAATTTAAAGATGCTGGAGGACAGGATTAGGAAAAGGGTACCACTATGATACCTTTTGTCTATTTTTTTCCCCAATTTTTCCCCAAGCGTGAAATGCTCTATTCATGCAAAGCCACTCTAAGAACTAAGGAAGAGGATGACATTATGCGACAAAACTCAACTTATCCTAGAAAAAATCTAGATGGCGCTTTGAGACAGAAATAAGCTTGACAACTTGGGGCCTGGGTTAGCTTGAACTTAGGGTGATCTCAAAATAATCGAACATCAGGCATAAACAACAATTCAACTGCGTGCTCATTTCCTTTATTTCCATCTCGACGAATCGATTTTCGTTTACAGGATATAATTAATTATATGCGAGCGTGCGCCGATATAGCTCATTTGTGATTACAATTTATATATTTTAAGTAACTTCAATACTTGGTAAGCATCCGCTGCGATCGTCGTTGTCCGAAATTCCACAGGTCGGCATTTCCTCGATATATCAGATTATAATGATCGGACGTAAATTTATGATACGACAGTAATAAATAATATAAAAAGACGCGCATTTTTAATATATATAATAAGTATAATAATAATAATTAATAATAATTATAATAATAATTATTATAATAATATTTATATGTATGTATATGTATATATACATATATATGTGTGTGTATATAAATATATATATGTATACAATGTGAAAAGAACATAAAGGCGCTAAGAAGTTCCGAAACGTTCGTCGCAGTGTTTAAAAAACCTTTTTGATTTACATAAGGTTCTACAAAACGTCGGCGACCAAAAACGCTTTTGTAACGAATTGTCCTTTTCGACTTATATACGACTTCTTCAAGAATTCTGTCGCTAAGAAAAGGTTCTTCGAAACTCCAATTATCTGTTGGCTCGTTTTCAAAACGTCGCTCATGATGTCGATGAAAAATGTACAACGGTCGACCGGTATGAAACGTAAAACTACGTACTTTCATTCCCTGACAAATTTCACTCACGCGCGCACACACACACACACCTTAGGTATATCAAACTTCTCCGTTAGCTTCGTTAGTTCGATTGCGATAACTATATATATAAGTTAATTCAAGTACGGACTAAAGTTGGACGATCTCTTATCGGGAGCCGTTTTCTGGATTCACTCGAATCGTGACTTTGTTGTTGAGCGCCGAGGCCAATTTCTCCACGTTACCCTGTGGCGGTAAGATCGATTGATTCGGTGTCGCCTTCTGTGCATCCGCGAACGTTTTCGATACTCCGTTTTCCTGGAAAAGAGACCCAATTTCAATTTTACAACTATCCGGCACGAATATAATCCATTTATGTATGCCCTAGTAAAAAAATTGACATGGCCTCGCGAGGGCCAGGCCACTGGAGCCGTGGCCATTGCAAGGCCACGTTAAATTGTCTACCAGGGTGGGGTACATACATATTTAGGATCTTATGTTAGTGTGCTTACAGACGTTACGTACTACCTCTATGTGTTAGTATGGATTTTTAGGTTATGTTAGAAAATTATTATTTTATAGGTTATGTTCATGTTTACCGACGGAACAGAACGACAGCAGCAGATCCACTGGAGCCTAGACCTCAAAATCCATACAAGTCCATCATAACTTAAAGTGTTTATCAATTAAATCTTAAATATATAAAATTGTGAATATAAGTTTGTGAAAATAGGTATGATTGTTATATGATGAGTCGGCTTGAAATCGTAACTACTCACGCATTTAATTTAACTCCACGTCCGATTTCTTGCGAGGGATGATAAATAATCACATGAGAAATCATATGTGCGAAATGAATGGCGTAAAATGCAACGAAGACAAAATTGGCAAAATGTCGTAACGAATAACAAAGCGCGCAAAAGATAAATTACTTCCTCATTGTAATTTTTTATACTTTGGATTCTGACGTGCGCAGTCTGACGTCCTTTATTGTTCATCAATATATCGAAAATAGAAAAATTTTTGCATCGTACATTTTTTGTGCAATTCACATGATAGTAGTATAATGAGCTTTTCCACATAACCAGAATGGTTTTCCCGCGTCATGTATAGTTTGTTGACTATATATATAACCAACCCTCAGATTAGAACATTTCTTATCCTTTAACAAGCAAACATACAAATAATTGAAACAAAAAATCTTTCGTCACTTTTACATATATACCTATGAAATTCAAGTTAGGACAGGCAGATTTTTTATGTGAAATGCAAGTGTAAAGCTCGACTGTCATTGGCCACAAACGTGCGCTTTCTCATGATACGAACAGAAATATACAGCAACGCTTAAGTGGAGATAGAGAGGATCTTTCGACTTGCAGTCATCACCTCCCTTCATGCGCGGATGATGAAAACTGCAGGATGTGATTGGTCGGTTCCCTGTACATTTCTCCCCATCCACAACTTTGCTGTACCTTTCTTTTCGCATGATGTGTTTACATTTACAAACGCTCCTGGCATACGTACAGTATCAATATAAACACATCTGTCAGGTATCGCACTCGGTCCCGCCCTATTGAAAATTCCCACATGGGATCCTATACGAACGTATGGGTATATTGACCAAAATTCTACGTGACATAGAAAAGCAAACAGTTCGTCATACGGTATGCCATATCTTTTCCTACATCCCACGTAGGATTTTGGTTAAAATTCCCATGTGGGAATTTCACATCCCGAGTAATTCGAAGAACTACTGCGGTTTGTAGAGAAGTCTTGTCTTGGCATGTTAGGGCTACACGAATTTTTGTGAATTGAACAAAAAATTATTTTCCGCGTAGAATTTGAATAAAGAAATGCGGTTACACACATCAGTCCAAGATCTTGTACGATTCCGGTGCTTTTAAATGAAAAGAAGCGTTCGTGCTAAAAGTTAAGTCGATTCGAGACACATACCCCCTCGGTTTTTCTCCGTAGATTGGACCTCTGCAAGGTGGCAGCCAGTTCGTTTTGCAGCCTAGAAACGACAGGTTCCGCGCGCGGAACTGGGCCCTCCTCTGGATTCGCCTTTTCCATCTTTTGCGCCTGCTGTGGCAAAAAATCCAATCTGGAAGGCGTCTTCGTTTCACCCTCGTAAGCGCCAATTCTAATCGCGACTTTGCTTACAGATTTCTGCCCGTTTAGTATTGTGCTGGAAACGGCGGTCCCTGGTGACGGCAGGTTCGCTCGCTTTGGCCCATCGGAGACTGGCCCGTTGGTCGATTCAGTCCCGTTGACCTTGTTGCCCTGTCCGAACGATGACATCGGGAAGTAGGTCGACGGTGGCTTCGGTACTGGGACTGGTGGCGAATCCTTCAGCTTGAAGGAGTCTATACTCTGCATCTCGACCGTGTCCTCGGTGGCTTTTGGCAATGGTGGCGGTACCGGACCATCTGAACTCGTGCCATTAGTGACTTTCTTGTCTTGCTCCTGGAACGTGACGAATGATTTGAGCATATACGACGAAAATGAAAAACATAGACAATTAAAATGAGAACTGCTAGATATAGTAGTTTTGGCACAAAAATGAGGTGGCTTGTATCTTTAATAAATCATTTTAATGGATTGTAACTAGCAAGAGGACGTGGAAGAGGAGATTGACTCAATATTTAAATTCGAAGAAATTAGCGCCGGAGGTTTCCTGAATCACAGATGTGTTCAAACATTGAACGTGACACTACGAACGACTGTGATATTATGATCTTTGCAACAATGAAAACCAATTAATGACCAAGACTCTGATTTCTAAATATCAACAGATGACTATCTCGATTAAAATGCTGACCTGACCTAATCCTAATTTTGATATTGATTTCGTATATTTCCGGTGTTCCTAAAGGATGCGATGGAAATGTCACGGCCGAAACCTTCTTTAAATTTGATATTTAAGGAAATTTTATGTATACGCCAGATTTTGTGACGGCTTTCATACTTGAAACGCAATAACGTACGTGACATTGATTGCACAGCAGAGGTACAGATTAAAAAATCACAAGATAACAAACATGCTTATTGATAAATCGCATCTGACACTAACAGCGTATGGAGTGATGGTAACGAGCACGTTTTTTCTTCTAACTGTTCCATCGATTTGGTCCATTTTCTCCAATGTGAAACTTCTGTTCGATCGTTGTCTTTATTTAAAACGGCTTCCTTGCCGCATTGCTTTCTACGATGATCGCTAACGTTTTTTCCTTTGATAATAATTGTTCACGCACTACTTGATCGGTTCTTGAATAGCTCACACCTATAGGGCAACTGCGATTTATTTAAAATCGGATGTTCACTTGTTTCGTTTTACATTTGAATTCACAAATGTTACCGGGGTCTAAAGTAGCTACCGACTAAATCTCGCAACAAGAAAATAGTATATATATAAGTTTTGCAGTTTCTTCTTGTTGCGAGGTTAGGTCGGTGTTCTACCTTCGATCCCCGTATAATTAATTTCTTCGCGATTAGCATTTTTTTATCATTTTTGTTTGTTTTTGTTTTTGTTTTTTTTTTTTGTTTAGTTCGCTAGTTAAAACGACATTTTTGCAATGTTACGAGGATGTACGAGGTTACATAACGCTTATTAATTCCTTGGCGGTCTGTCACTGATGAGGAGTCGCCGATGCGGAAGAATTGGGCTCACTTTTAAAAGATCGCCTTCGCCGCGAATAAGTCGGCGCACTTTTAGAGCAGAACGATAAGCAGGTTTTTTTTTCTAGCATAGCTATTTAATTCCACTGGCTGAATGTACAATTATAGGTTCGAACTTTACTCGTAATGTTTTTTTTTTCCTAACGGTTACTTTGTATACGACTGGAAGTTATTTACTGCACTTTTTCGAAATCCAACGATTTATCGATTTATTTAATTGAGTTATTGTTTATTTGGTGAAATTCGTTATACATGTATTTTTTATATATTTTATATTCTAACAAAAAAAAAATCGACTTTTGTAGGAAGTGACTGGATAAGTATTTTTTTAAATACTTTTTTTAATTATCATTGTTTTTTGTTTAAAATTTATTTTTTTTAAATTAACTGTCAAATTTGATTATTCTTTATAAAGAAGAAAAATTTCAAATGAAATCAGTATATAATGAGTAAATTTAAATCTTGAAAAATTTCGTGTTTTCACCAAACGATGAAAATGGTTCGATTTTCCAAATTTCTTATAGAATAAAAACTGTCGAATCGATCTTTATAAATGGTACGCGTAATACTTTTATCTTTTAATTGAAGATATCAAAATTTTATATTCGAAAAATTAGACAAATTTTTGATCGTTATTAAGAGAATACATGAATTGTAATAAATATAAGAAATTACAATTTACGTTTAATAGAGCTTTTCATTTCCATTAAAATAATTTTGTTATTTTCAAAATAAAGGTAACGTAAAAATTAAATGATCACATTATTAAACCGAATGTTTTGCTTATGTTTTTTCGCGTTATGTAAGACTCGCTATTTGTAACTCGTTAGTGCGATTCACTCCAGAGGATTTTGCAATTTCCGCGAAAAACGTGTATGACATTTTGTCATAATGCTTGGTTTTTTATTTTTTTTTATCGAATTATTATCATTTATTTATTTTACTTTTCATTAATTTTACAATCGTTAATTTTTCTGGAATTAATTTTACGAAATAAATAACTCGTAATTTTATTTTGAGAATTCAATTTGACATTGCGCGAGGCATTAATTTGACGTGACGAAAAAATTATTTTTAATCGACGTTTCCTTAATTTCATTAACTAAAACAAAACAAAACAAAACAAAAGAAACAACACTGACGTAGTATCGACATTAAAAAATTTATTATTTTCGTTAAAAACAAAAATTTAATGTAGTAGAAAAGAAATGTTGTGGGAAAAAAATTGGCAATTATTTTATCAACAACAGAATTGGTAAAAATTTCAATTTATTTTAATTGACAGAAATTCATTGATTTCATCCCACGTTTTTATAAATTTTTATCACGTATTTACTTCCATGAAGATCAGCGCAATGTTACGTACCGTAATGGGCATTATGTCATTTTTTTATCTTTAACAATTATTTATAATGACTATTGAAGATTATTCGCTTGAATTTTTATGTCGGTATTTACACAAAAAAAAAAAGTTTTATTAATGCCAAACAAAACACACGTTTAAGTTTACAAATGCACAGAAACATTATCGCTATCTTTATAAGGAATTAACATTGTTTTAATTGTAATATTTTAACGTTTTGTTAATAATTTTAAAATACCAGTTTATTGTATATATATTTTTTATTTTCTGGGATTGCTATATCATTATCGGTAGTTCTGCATTTCTGTCAATATGTGATATATCAAATAATAATAATAATTAACGAAATTATATATCATTTTTATAAAAAATTTGAAATAATGGAGTAATAATAATAATAATAATAATAATAATAATATATATAATATATAATACGTAAATTTCTTTCCATTATGATCTAATATAATGTTTGTTTTTTTTTTAATAAAAAACGCAATCTTAACTTTTCGGCCGATCATTGTGGCCCGCTTCAGAATTTTTATTAAATCTAAAATTATACAAAAATAATATACAATAAAAAAATAGTAATAAAAAATAATGAATAAAAAATTAAGAAAAAATAAATAAATTATTAAATTATTAAGAAAAACCATTATATTAGATCCTAATCGAAATAAATTTACGTATTATATATAAAATTAAAAAGGATCAACGAAATTATATATCATTTAAAATGATATATTAGGCATAAGAAAGTAATCGTTAGATTTTTTTTTATGTTTTAAATTTAAATATTTAAATGATGTTCAAAAAATCATTTAAAATTATATATAATTTCGTTGATCCTTTTTAATTTTATATTATGATATATAATATAATGGTATATAATATAATGGTTTTTCTTAATAATTTAATAATTTATTTATTTTTTCTTAATTTTTTATTTATTATTTTTTATTATAATTTGAGATTTAATAAAAATTCTGAAGAGGGCCACCTTTCGGCCAAAACGTTAAGATTGCGTTTTTTATTAAAAAAAAAACATTATATTAGATCATAATGGAAAGAAATTTACGTATTATTATTATTATTATTATTCCATTATTTCAAATACGTAACATGTGTATATATACATGACACATAATATCGTTTCATGTATAATTTTCCCGTCGATTATTATTATGAGTTTTTATCAAATTATAAAAGTTCTTATCACGTTACTTCAATCGATATTGTTTACCAAAGGAATAATTGTATCGCGTATACGTCTCACGATCAATCGAATTTTATCGAATGCGATGATTGTAATATTACCACTGCACATATGACAACACAAACACGAACACTTTATATATATATATATTTATAAGCAAGGCGCAAGAAACACGAGAGTCAATATCGAAATTTCGGAAAGACAATCACGATAACGCACAATTGATTAAAAAAAAAAAAAACAATTGTTGGAGGCCCGCGCGTTCCCAACGACGATACCGGGTAGTACTAACGGCCCCGCTACGTGCGGGAGCGACTTGTGCCGCGGACGTTCGCTATCACTATGCTCGGATTGGTCGATTGTTCGCCGCACATATATATATAAATATATATATGTATATGTATATAAACAATACGAGTGAACATCTCGCAAGGTAACTGCTCCCGTTGTGAAAATTAATGCTCATATATATACCTGATGTATGCGAGGGGCATGCACGTATATATATATGTAAGAGGCACGTGGCCCTGTGATAGTGAATCTCCGCGTGAGGAAAATTTCGGAGGAAAGTCTTTGGATTTATTATTATATGCTTCGTGACCGCGTAACGACGTGTTGCGTTTTTTTTTTGTAATAATGTTTTAAGAAAACAAAATTATTTGTATATATATATATATATATATATACCTTTTTTATTTTCTGTTTTTGATATTAAAAAAAAACAAAAATGTTGAGATTCGACCATTGATGAACAATTTTTTTTAATTGGCTGAACATCAGCGACGTTATGTAACGTGGAGACTTTTTCAAAATGCAGATTCAAAATGGTGTCCAAAATGGCGGAAAAAGAGGCCGCTCTAAAATGATATTATTAATAAAATGCTTGTGTCATTAAAATATTATTGAATATATTTTATTGTAAAGTTATTGGAATTTTATGATGACATTTGTATAATTTTTGTAATTCGAAGTCAAACATTGATAATAAATAAAGTAGGTAATTGATGATCTATATAGATTAATGCATTTTCGTTAATGTTTTTTTAAGTAAAATTATTAAAGAAAAAAATCCATAAAACATTATATATAATATATTTTTATTATACTATATAATATTAATATATTATATGTAATAAACATATAAAAAGACGCATATTTTTTAAAAATATCAATTTGTAGAACCATATAAAATTCGTTTATATATAAATAATCAATTTGCAAAATTAATGGCGGTTTCAGAGCACGGTCTTAAAATAACGGAACGTATTTTTGAATGACAGTCACTTTGAGAACCATTTCATATATAAATTGGGAAATATTTATTACCTTTTGGCATTTCGCGGACCGTCTTCAAAGTTTACATGTATGTATCGGTCACTTTGAGGACCGCACTGTTGCCAGATTTCCACCAAAAACGGAGTTTAGATGGGTTCTGACAGTGATTGGGTTAGGTTAGTTTTTATGGGGGCCCCGGGGGAGGGGGGGGGGAGAACAATTTTGTGGGATTCCCCGAAGTTTTGACTTGGCAACATTGTAAGTCTGTAAAGTGATTAATTCGCATATTTATATATACGTATGCATATGTATATGCCTAACCGCTGAATTACTTGGTGAGACATACAATATACTGTACGTTGAATATATAGTGGGAATCGCAATCTTTTTATTTCAATATTAAATCGGTTAATGAGGCTTGCACGTTGCATAGTCACGAGGACTTTTCGGCGAGCTCTTATCAGAGAGAAGAAAGTTTGTTTACACAAAACTAATTTGTAATGGGTGACCTCATTGGCGTTATCGCTCGGCGCACGAATATAATGGCTCTAATTAAATTGAATAAATTTTGTTATATAGATCGAAACCTAATTTATTTCAATATAACTTACGTGTGATGTCTAAAATGTGTCATTGTAATTAGTGTATATTTTTTTATTTCTTTGTCGAGATTTTTGTATTGTTTTAATTGGAACGATAACATTTTTTTTCTATTACAAATGTATATGTGCATATATATTACATATCACTCTTTTATATATATATATAAGAAGAATGAGTGACTTAAATTAAAATTTAGCACATATATATATATATATATAAAACAGATATATGACACCTTTTTGACATATTTATGACATCAAGTTTTCTATATTTATATATATTTTCTTTCTTTATAAATATTAGAAGATCATATAGAGCGTATTATATCATTATATATTTTGTTCACTGTATACACCGTTCGAGTACTGAATTTAATTCATATATATTTTTAATCAAAGCGGCAAAAAAAACGAAACTCGGCAACGAATTGTATTTAGATCGATGTAGGTATTTAAAGGATATTCTAATTTGTTAATTTAATTTTTGTTAATTCGCATTATCATTTAGTTTTAGTGAAAATATTGTATTATGTATACACCGCTTCACTCTATACCTTCATTCCTTACATGTAATTTGTAACAATAAGAGGAACTTAATAAACTACTCCTATACTACTACTACTATTTTGTTCGCTGCTTTGTTCATTCGTATATATAAACGGTCAAATCCGGTATAGAACTTTTATTTATATTTGTTGGCGGTGCGTTTCTATTATACTTTTATCTAACGTATATATAAAAAATTATGCCTAAAGACTACTATATATATTTTTCCCAAATGAATATATATATTTAAAAATTATATTGTTAAAAATTATTTTGTTTCTTCTATTAAGTTAACGCCGTGCAACTTATTTTTTTTTCTGCACAGTGCTAAAGTTAATCAGATAAAGTTACAAAATAAGAATATGAATGTTATGATGTTTGTGCCTACTTAAGTCTGAGCGCTGAAAAAAAAATGCATCGACGAGCGTCCGCTCTTTGACAGTGATGTTGTTCTGTTCGTCATAATAAAATTGTTTTAACCCAAGGACCAAGAGGACGCAAGATGTACCACAACTTTGCGGCTCTCACTTTATATGAAAAAACAGTTTAAAAATTTTTCAAAAACCATTTCCGACGTAAAAATGATCCCTCTTTCAGATTCCGAAGCCCAAATTTGTTTATTGTTCACTCAAAAAAAGTTACGGCACATTTTATGAAAGAAAACGCGATTTTTGTAGAAAGAAACCATTTTTAACCACCATTATCACATGAAAACCGAGTGCAATTTGCCACGATACCCCAAAATATCGCGTCCTCGAATCGTCAGCTATCAAAATCCATGGTTA
>JAPYZR010000193.1:0-44305 GCA_030522945.1 Trichopria nigra | reverse complement strand
AAAAAAAAAAAAAAAAAAAAAAAAAAAAAAAAAAAAAAAAAAAAAAAAAAAAAAAAAAAAAAAAAAAAAAAAAAAAAAAAAAAAAAAAAAAAAATATACGTATATTATTTTCAATTAACATTTAATTTAATTTCTGTAATAAAGTGAATTTGTTTATTAATATAAGAATTAATAATATAAAGAACCATGTCTACAGCAATCAATTTCAGACATTCCAAGAAATTAAATTTCAGAAATTAATTAATAAAATATTTATAAATAATTAAACAACCACGATAACAGAAGATCAGTTAAAGTTATCGATTTTAATTACTGGAAGTCAAATTTGCAAGTAAAGTTACAAATTTCTTAGGACGGCATGTGATATCCATGGTATATAATTTAACGTTAATAGGAGCTTATATAGTAAAAACTTCGCTTCGCGCCATACATATGTATTATACACTCTGATTATAGAATTTTCTACTGTCCGGCTAACTCGAAATTAACTACTACTTAAATTACCTGTCAGACATTTTCTTAGCACAGCACTTTTTATTTTAACCTGAACTTAGATTAAACGAACCGCTCGTTTTCGTAATAAGGTCATTATATCAAGATTCAGCATATTAAGGGCTTTAAGTATGCGGAAATCTTACATCTGTTTGCCATGTGAGTGTTTTGCGTGATGGTAATAAAGAATCCATATTCTTTTAAAATTCGTATAAATATAATTATAATAAACTTAACTTATTTATAAACAAATATATATATTCATAAACATATATGTAAGTTGAAGTTTGCATGATATTTATATAGGAGGAGCCGATGGTTAAGTATAGTTAGAGTCCTGGCCTCCTGAACTGAACGTTCCTAAGTCGCGAGTTCAAACCCCCGTCGAGCAATTTATTTCTGAATTTGTATTGAAAAATATTAATTCGGAATATAAACATTACTGTCGGAGGTTCGAATTTGTAGCGGCTATCGACATCTGGCGGTAGTTTTCGGCACCGTGAATGGTTTTTCCGTGGTCGGCGCGCGTGCGTTTGTTTACAGAACGCTATATATACGGTGCACCTGATACGGCTAGGCCGGCTAGGCCTAGACCATCGATTTGACGGTTCACACGGGGCCGATTGTGTTTGTGATAGTGTTGAGTTTTATGTTAGATGTTTATGTATTGTCCAGTGAAGGGATGATGATATACCTTACTAGTTGAACCGTAATGATATAGAAGCAAGTAAAACTGACCTATGCATATATATAGAGCGGCTTGATGTTCTCCATGTCTGATTTGAAGCAAAGTAATCTGAACAAATTTGAAAATTATATTTATGTTACAGAAATTTAGAACCCAAATTTCGTGAGTCAGATGTTAGATTCTAAATCAAATTCAATATTATCAAAATGCAACAAGACAACGTTGGATGTCTAAATCACTATTGCAGCAATGAAACGTGATGGCCAGGTTAAAATTGCTTTGTAAATGTTGAAAAAAATTGGAATCATCATGACGAGTGCGTGCTTATTATATAACAAAATTGAAAATGTTGTATTAAAGTGGCACTAATATTCTTCATCGAACTTATATAGATCTGTCGAAACCCCACTCAACTTTTCACGTCTATGGTCAGACCTCGTATTGTTAATATTTATAACTGTTTATATATTTGTAATATATATATATAATTTTAAGTTGTAGATCATAATTATTTTTAATGCGTCTTTTGAGGTTGTTAATTGTACAAAGGAAACGATAATAACGAATAAGGTATTTGTCTACCAGACAATTTAATAGCAGTCAAGAGCAATGCGACAAATCGGATATATTGCTTATTCGGAAAATCATGTAGGAGCTATTCTCCGGTGAGATCCTGCGGCGCCGCGCCGTTGTGAACGATTCGGTATCACGCGTCTTCCACGCAGGGCTGACAGGCTGACGCGAGTAGGGCGGCGGACAGCAAGTGTTCCGTAATCTAATGAACCCTTTTCACTGGCTGACAACGCGTGCCTAATCGCTGACAACGCTGACAGCCGGAGACGGTTGAACTCCGCCCTCGACGACGGACTGCGAACCCTGCACAGGCTCTCATCAAGTTTGCGCCTCTCGCATCAACTAACGTGACGTAATCTTTCCAGACGATCGTCTCTTTTAGAACTGCTCTTTATTTACTCTGCGTACACACTTTTCAAGAACGTGATTGTATGCATAATTAGAATCTATCTGATGGGGAAATCTGCAAATAATTACGGTAGTGCCCGTAAAAGGCCTTTGAAATTTTGATTGAAATACTTGACATTTCCTCATTAAGACACTCGGCATCTTCGAAACACGTATACTTTTAAACCAATCTGTTTCCATGAAATCTTTTTGATGAAGTTCTAAAAAAATACGAATGGGTTAGGGAAAAAAATTACATTTAAAAGATCACGATCATGAGATTTGACCTTTTATCTGTACACATGCTTTCTTAAATTAGTGCCAGAATCTAGTATTCACACTATGCTAGATTCTCACACGCAGGGTTCCGAGAACACATATATGATGCTGCTGCTGTGCTAATTGTGTTCGACGATAACCACACCAAGATAGTTTGAAATAGCTTTATGCAATATAGTTAACGCTTTTAGAACACCGATGAACTTGTCATGCAACTGTGTACTGAAATATGAACAGAAAACCAATTCGAGGTTTCCAAATAAGTGCTTTCAACAAAAAATGGATTTTCTCATTTTTTCATATTTACATTAATTTTCTACAGTATAGTCATTCCGTGATAATTTGTTTTCTTAAATGCATATAATTCCTAAACTTTTGGTCTAATCATGTTTTAATGTTCAGTAAAATCATTGCACTTTAAAAGATCTTTTCAACCATGTGCGAGAAAACGCAGAAAATTCGGCCTACAACGGAAGTTAAGGGCAAAAGTGAGAACGCAACCCAACTATAGGGAGAACTCTCTTTGAACGATGAGATCATATGTGTGATTCATAACAACAAAGAGATCACCTTGAGATCAAATTAACGAAAACTCAACTCTTGTTTATGTAAAAATGGCATTATAGCTATTTTATGAGTTTTCCAATAACAGCGTATACCTCGGGTAATTATTATGACAACAATAATTTATTATGATCTGGCATCAATGCTATCCATACGGAATTCCCGCCGCCGAACATAATTATGCCACAGGTGGTGTATCTAGAAACGTTTCAAGATGTTCAATATCAGACAAAGGCATGTAATTAAACATAAAAAAATTCGTTGAACCTTATAACTCTATCTGTGAAGTTGCACGATCGTCATTTGTTCTTTGGTAATCGATGTCTTTATGCTTATTATTTTTCAATAATTGAGTACCGATGAAAAATGACAGAGTTTTATAGAATAATAGATTCAATATTTCGTAACTATAAATCATGCCTTAAATCAAATCATCGCTGAGATGATATGAATTCGCAATGATTCTAGAGAGAATGATATAAAGGCGTCGGGATATTGCGTCAAGAAAAAAGACTAATGGCCGTTTTATCACAATGAAAAGCTACGAATGCATAAATAATAGCATTATTTTTGTTTTGATTTTTATTTTATCCGACAATGTGTGGTAATATTTACTATAATTTGAAAGCACGTTGAGCGTGGGTAGCGCGGAGAATAGGATAATAAACTAAGTTGATTTTCATTTAATGAAAAAGACCTTCATGTAAATAATATTCTAAGAATCGTGGTGCAATTATGAGCTTGACACTGACATTTACAATGATTGATTTATGAAAAAGCACATTAACAAATTTCAAGGACAAACGATTTCTAGTTACTAACATTGATTTTCAGGAATTATTTTCTAAAAATCAATGAAATGATAAATCTTGGAGGATGTTATTCAAAACCAAAATTGAATATGTCATTACTTTTTATTATCCCTCTGCAAATAAATCTAAATGCACAAGAAAGTATTGAATTTGATACCAATCCAGAAAAAAATATAAACTTTATATTTGTTTGATTCTGTCGAATAAAATGGTTTATTTTTCTACTCGCGTGTAACTGCGCGTGTTGAAAATATGATTCAAAATAGCGGTATGGTAACCGTGTTATAATATGAATATATCCGTTTGATAATTTCGAATGTGAAGGTTGATGATAGAAGTTTCAGGCACACGCAGCGATTGAATATTTGCAAACGCTCCGAGCACAAAGTGCTGTGAACGAAATACAACTCGAACAGCTGCCAGATCCACATTCTGGTTTACAAGCGACTGATTGCCAACGAGGCAATCGTCGATTTCCTGTAAGTGCCTTCGGGCAAGTTTGCATATCTCCGTGGCGAGACCATGATTCAAGCAATTCCGTTCTGCGAGCTTCATCCCTTTATGAAATTGTTGTGATGGCGAAATTTGTAAATTCATTAATATTTACAATGGCGAGGAAATATAATCGAGCGACTGAAGCTGGAATTGAATTAAAGTCCTTTCGTTCCTTAATTACTTATTTGTTCGCCTATATTCGGAATTGTAATATTCGCAATAAATTGTTGAAGCTAGTTCAAATTAGTAAAATATACAACATTTATACATAGATAGAGTTTTGATATTTATTATTGCACATTAATAAGGAAGTGGCATTTTACACTGGTATCAAATTCTGTGTATTTACTACAAAACCACAACATTATTCTCTGAAGGAACAGTATAATTGAAAAATAGCATAAATCCATAGGTACCACAATCGCTTAACCTTTAGACATCAATAACTTAAAAAGTTGACGACTTGTTCGGTTTTACCGTATGGCCAGAGATTTTACATTATAAGCTCCTACATTATATTCGCACACACATTCAGGGATTTTTTCGTCCAAATAACATGATTTTTTTAAAAATCGCAGTTCCATGCGTCCGAAGATATAATTGATGAAGGCCGCGGTTGCGATTGAATGAGCTTATATTGTAGATTAAACTATAAAAACGTTATAGTTTACTTTTAACGAAATGTGGACTGTTCGTGTGCGGCCGTAGGAAAACAGAATAAGATAGCGCGTCGCGACGTAGGACAAAAACGGAACTGGCCATTTTGCGCGAGAAAACCTGTCGAGCGTCAGTCAGCTCTTTGGTTCCTTAAAAAATTTCAAGTGTCGTGAGTATCCGTTGAATAATTGAGGCCCAAAGGGCCAAACCAAGACGGTCTTTCAAGCATAGTGAGCCGGGGGTCCAGGGGGCGGAGCCCATTAATGGGGTTGGCGGTCGTAGGCCGCAGGGGCGATCATGCCTTATTCTATAATGCCACTGCATGATTCATTATACACACAAAGTTCTTTCTTGAGATCCCATATATGAACGAGATGTTTCTTGATGTAACATGTTTCTACATATTATATAGAAATCATTATTTATATTATTGAGATTGCTAAAAAAATTTTTTCAATTTAAAAAAATCCATAGTAGAATATGCGACTACACAGTACCAATGCATTCATTTCCTTGCGCTGAACGATGTCATTCAGATGAGATGCCATTTTTGAATGATATTCTCACGTACGGCAAATAAAGTATCCGTCGAACAAGTACGCTTTTGAAAGAATCGTCAGTGATTGATTATTCGCGCGCAAACGTAAAACGTTGGATCTGGGCAAAGCAGTATAAGCAGTGAATGCAAGGTTCATTTTAAAAATGTTTGCCACTTTATCAAGTAAAAACAAAAGCACTGACGGGCAGAAAATTGCACAATGAAAAATAATTTCGTAACGTGATATATTTCACTCATAACATTCTCACGTTCATGGCGGGCGATTCAGTTGCAAATTAGCCGATGATGCATCACTAGGGTCACTGTCAGAATTCCGCAATACGTCATCGCTGTAGCGTGACTCGTTGCTTGTACATAAACGAGTTTGCATTCGTGAACTGGATGCTCCTGCCACTGCCTGATTGATTGCCCGAACAAGCTGCTAGGACTTGGGTACGGTGGTCGGGTAGGTACTCGTACAGTTGCATGTACATATGTCTGCGCCAGTGACGAGCGTGTCCTTGTGTACTCGAAAACCGAATTCTGTATATTCATTAAAGCCTCGCGTGGATGACGCGAATTTCCAATATTTCATGTCATCTCTACAGGTCTTATCGTTATGCAAGTAATTTCACAGCGCTAATAACGCTTACAAAATCGTTAGAATTTTCAATCATAATAGCTTGCAAACTGAAGACGAATGGTTCTTTCAGATTGTTCGCATATATTACGCTGGTTCGACTTATGTCGAATTGTATTTCTTTATCATTACATATAGAGAGCATCTAAATGATCAAATTTTCTATTCTAAAAGGCAACGCTGACTTTTAGTTTCAAGTTTAAAATTTGATGTATGATGCTTTGGTTGGTACAAGGACCAAATTTTCAAACGAGTGCATTTGTGATAACGATTTTTGTATACAAAAACAGTAAGAATGGAGTAGACAAACAATATATTTCATTAAAGTTCTAAAATCTGTGACCGTAAAATGTAAGAAAAAGAGTCGTCAACTTGTCCCGAACTTATTTTCTAAATTGTCAGCCAGATCATTCATCCGACCCGAACCAAAAGGACCCTTTATTTAAAGTGTTTAGCGAACAAATACGAAATTGAAAAATATCACCATGAATTATTTTCATTTCATTCATTTTCATGATTATCATGCATGTTTACTTTACTAAACCCTTGTAAAGGATATCATTGTTGAGCGATGTAAAATGCAGTTATAATTCAGAAATTCTCACAGCATATCATAATTATATATTACAGACAACATAATTCTGATGGTAATATTACAACGGACCTCTTTTTCTCGTAAGGAGCGCAGTGTGGATATATGCACATTTATAAACACGCCTGTCCCGCAATTATTCAAGTTGCCGTGGTGGAGAATTTTCCAACGCGCATGCACGTCGGTAGCTACTTATTCTTGCACTTTACGCGAGGCGTGTCTCCGCAGTAATTTCTGGGACGATAGTCGATGGTTTGCTTTACATGAAATAAGCACGATCAGCTATTTCAGGAGCTATAAGCACTCATCTCGCGCGTCGCGGCACTCGGCCCCTCGAGCGCTACTTCCATTATCGATGGCTATACGCTCGAGCTGAGCCATACCATTTATGCATGGCCGCGCGCATAATAGGCCCCCTTTTCACCATCAGTTCTTATTAAAATTTCTAATCAGCCGGCAGTGAACTATGCAAATTACTTCTGGAGTCGGAGAAAGGGAACAGGAAGAAAAAAAGTTATGATATTTACCCACTCGATGCCTTGTTGTTCGACTGGTCATAATTGCGATTATGCAAAGGAACGACCGTTCATAATTTCGCGCACTCAACGTAAACACCTATAAACGCAAGATAAAGGATATGTTGATTTACTCGGAATCGCAATTGTCTCTATAATCTGGCGATAAAATTCAAAATATAACCTGATACGGCAGAGACCTTTTAAATTTGATTAAACGATGCCATGAATTATTTATCACGATGTTTTCAATTTATATATTATACGGGCGCGAATTTTATAACCTAATTGACGTAAAAAAATCTTGCAGCTTTACCATTAAAAGCCTTATTTTATGCTGCATTATTTATAGAGGGAGAGGGAGAGGAGAGTCTATTTTGTACATATATGTGAGATGACCCGTAAGAAGTACATGGAAAGCTATATCCTTTGTTATTAAAACATTTCTTACAACATTCGTTAACAAGTAATATTTTTGTTACTTATGCATGGAATGTACATGTTCTCGCTTACTTGTAAGGTCCGTTAATGGAAAGTAACATCATTTACTCGCTTTAGTAGCTGGGAAAATCTTGTAGTATCTATTGATTTAAGATGCTGTATTAAGTAAAAATTAACTCCCTTGTAATTGGCAGTCCTCCTTTGTTACATTTCTCCTTTGTATATTTTTTCTTTGATAAAAATGTTGACGTTACTACTTAAAACTCTATGTATTATTACGGAACAATAGGAATATTATAAGACCTTCTATCGGACTGAGATTAATTTCTTTTAGTTTTCTACGATGGTCTTGTATGATTAAAAATCTAAATACAAATCGTATAGATATATACAGGTCGTCTCGGAACTGGCAAATGCTACTTCAGAAAGGATTCTTTATGAAGTTTCATATCAAAAAGTTCTGTACCAAAATAATCACGGCGCTTAAAATATAATGTAAATAAAAATCTTTTCTATTCTATTCGATTCTGTTCTATCTGATCATTAAGCAATTCTCGCAAATGTTCCTTGGTTCATTTTAAATTTTAAAAATAGGGTATTAAATAATGAGATATTAAAAAGCATAAAGATATGTATACATAAATGATAATTTTTGTTCATACCAACTTATTAAAAGTAAAAAATGTACTACTAAAGTAAATGAATACATTTACTTACATACATGTAAGCAGTAAGCACACTTGCATAAAATTGTGCGTGAGAAGTTACTTGATATCCATACCTGGCAAATTAACCTTTAAAACAAGAAACGTACAGGTACTTGCGGTATTCTTGATACGCGAATTCAAGTCCAAATGGCGATTCTCCGCTAAGGAAAGAGAAAGTATTACACAGAAGACCCGCGACCTGTAGGACTTTTAATGCTAACGGCAGTTTGACCTAGCGGCCTGCGGAAGCAAATTGTGTATTGCATTGTATAGTTGGTACTTTAACCTTCTCGCAGTGAACAAAATTGCAAATTTACAAAAAGCTACTCCTTAAAGGGAGTAATCATTCTTGCTTCAGAAATGATCATAAATTAAAAGCAATGTGATATTTAAAACGATATTAATTGTTGTTTGAAGATAAAGTTATCAGATTGCATTGAGAATTGAGATGATTCATTGCAATTACATAAATTACTAGGTAGTTTCAACGCAACAGATTCCTATTCATGAAAACTATTTGTATTGCAAATGTCCACGAAGTTACCATTTATATGGCACTTTAGGTCAGTCTAGTTTTAATATACCACTTGTGTAACAAAGAACGTGTGTAAGATATTCGGCTCTCTAGCTATTTATCATAATTTTTTTCAATTGTACATCTTCATGTTTACCGCCATAACGTTCTCTACGTTAGTAATCTAATTCCTTCTTCATAGCAAATCTATTCTTATTTGTCGTATTATAATTAATGTTGTAGACATTCTTAAGAAAAGACTCTTTAAAATAAATAAAATTATTCGTAGACTTATCACTATTTTCCTCTGGGTTTGTAGTCGTGGCTGTTTGATCTTTTTTTTTACTTAACTACTAATACTTGTATAGAAATTAACGGCAATCGGTTTCATTCGTCTAGACATTGCTTGCACGTGAGGGTAACATCATTTCCGACCTATTTCCTATATCCAAGTTATAATTACTCTTTTCCAGTATAGTTTGAGTCTATAACAATATCACTATTATGTTTGCTTGTGAAGATCAGCTCGATTAAACCTTTCCATTGGAACCCGTAGAAGGGATTCCTGATAAACTGAAGTCAGTTGTTCTGCGTTTGCATTGAGTTGAGGTCTTTTGGTCATCAGTATGTAGTATTATAATAAAATGCGATGGTTATAGATTCTAGCACATCTTAACTATATTACTTACCGGGGGTACATGTTTTCTTGCCAAGCATAATTCTGTACTCTAAGGATACGGATATTCCAAACCTGATCAATTCGGTAAGAATCTTATCCGTTTGTCTGTGAAATAGGGCCGTCTGGTTTATTGTTAGATTTCATCACTCAGATTTTTTAAATTTACTGTGAAACTTGAAACTGACAAAAACAAATTATTCTACTAATTCATTACATTTTATTATACATTTTATTACAAGTAATTGTTCCTTGCTTCCAGTTAATAAATATTATTTTTTTGATTATTCCTTGTTACGTCATGCAAAAACGTAAGATATATGCATTTTTCAGACTGACATATTCGATATCATTTCTTTACAAATACAATAGAATCATTAGCATCAAAAAGTAGTTCGAATATTCTCCATTCTAAACTTGTTTAGTAATCATATGCTTGTTATAACATTATAGATCATTTATGTTTTCTCACTCCTGCAGAGTAGAGGATTTATACGCTTAGGAAGCGTTTACTCCGAATCTGAGAAGCTCATCTTTATTGCAGATCCCGGGTGGCCGCGGTTCAACTCGTTCGTGGTTTCAAGCTCACGCTGAATACCCAAGATGAACGAACATCGCGTTTCTCTCTCATGCTCTCTCTCTCTCGCTCTTTCTCTCTTTCTCGCTTTCTCTCTTATTAAGCTTGTTTGTCTCCTCATCGCCTTCTTCTTCTCGTGTACCATCTCTATCTGCTCTTTCTGAACCTCTTAGTCTTTCTCTCACTTTCTCGAGGTTGTATTATACTGTGGCGAGGTGACTGGGGTTGGGTCGAGCCATCTCCGAGGTAGTACAAGAAATTAATTTAATCCTTAAGTCGGCATCTAATTAACCGGTTGACTCGACCCCGTTCGTGACACTGAGTGAAGAACTTGCCAACAGTTAGACCGCTAATAAAACAAACACTTTACCGGGGAAACCGGTTTCGTCCAAATCATTTCATTCCGCTTAAGAAAACATAATGAAGATTTTGAGCGCGCCCATATCCAAGTGCCACGTCATCGAAAAGTGATTGATCCCTACAGTCAGCGGTAATCAACTCATCTTTCGATTTGGCAAATTCAGACAGATGCCTGAAATGATTTATGTTCAAATAATGGAATGCTCAATCACGATCATATTTTTGTGCTCATCATATTGTTTTGCACATTCGATATTATTGCACATTGCGAGAAATTGAAAATGTACATATATATTTATGATAATAATTCATGTTTAATAAATGCTGTTATTATATTCACTATTTCCAAAATTTTCGATTACATTAATTTATTATCAACTTACATTTATATTTGATTACTGCTGACATTATATGTTAGAAGTTGACGACAGATTTTGCCAATGATTTATAGTAGTTGTAATTGGTAGATCTGAAAGACATCACTTTTCGAAGTATTGCGAGCTATTGTGCCATCAGTTTAACTAACTACGACTAATTAGCACTAAGGAGTGGCGCTGATCATTCGTTCGCGAACAAGGATGGCATGAGATTCGAATACGTAAGCATCGAGAGAAGGTGATTAAACCACCTCGTCACCGTGACAGACCAACCAAAATGTTTGTGTTCTGTCAAGCTCAAAGAGCCGCGATATCCGGAATGGGTCGACATTGATGGATGAGATGCGACTGTTTAATAGACTGATCGATGATCTACATAAAGAGATGACAGATGCGATGCAATAGCGGTGCTGATGCATTATGGAAGAGGAACTTTTACACTTAACCCAAATATACCGTATGAGTTATTTATCAAAATAGATGACGGCGACGTAAAATTTTTCACGCGATTCAATCTGCGATGCGAACTTTAAACATTTCGCGGGGTATTGTTTAAAAACAGTTCTTTTTTTAACGAGAGTGCGAATTATATTTTAATTTTCATCAAGAATAAATGGTTGATTAGTTAACGATTTGAATGTTTATAACATTCGGTCTCCAATTCTGAAGCTTGCGTGGGACATATTTCGAAAACATACTAAATATTGTATACTAGAACACGAATAACTGGTTAAAATGTTCTTTGCATTTTTCAACACTGGATAAGCAAATAATCTATAAGTATCACCAGCAACGCAATTGTTAACAAATAATGTAAAGAAAAAGTAAAAAATCGAAATGATTATAATTGCGTAAGTTATGCCAAATATTATTATTAAATTAATACAATTATATGTTCATAGATCACTGTAGTATGTCATACAGTGTAATAATTGAAGCACATTTTTTCATGAAGAAAGAACGTATACCCATAACCAAGCAGAAAATATCCGATATTGAGATGGTAAAAATCAAGCATCCGCATCGATATGACGACTTCCATCGGTTATGGGTAAATACGTTGTTCAGCAATTCAGTGATATAACTCTAACATAATTGTGTTTCCAGTGAAAGAAAGCGTAAATGAGGTAACCATCGTTTGTAGGCGAGCATCTTGTATTACTCAATAGTTCTAGTTGGAGACTTGGTAGTTTCGATGCTCCAGTGAAGATTCTCAGCAGTGAATATCTGCCTCGCCGAGGCGAGCCGTGAAGCAAACAATTGTCCAACAAATCGCTATACAGAAGCATTCCCCGCAATAAACGAACCGTGAGCTCCGATGCGCTGTGATTTTAAACTCGTTGTTATGGCTATCAGTTGGTGCCTGAGATGCGAAACTTATATATCAAAGTTTACGTAAACAAATTGTAATTAAGAGATGACTGTCTTTATCTAAAAAGTGTAATATGGGGCATTACGAATATCATTTTGAATAATGAGCTGGTACTTTCGAATTTGTGTTTTTTTCAAGTTGTTTTACCTTTTTGTAATGATCTTAATAATCGATTATCAGGTCTCGTAAAATTTTACAACTGCTGGTCAATTTATGTTATTTTAGTTCTATTTAGTTGTATTTTTGTTATATTTAGCCAATTTTGGCATGCCTGGACATTACATGTGATTTATTAATATTATTGCTGTTTGCATAACAAATATGATTACTTTTTATCACTTTTATCATTTTTAGTATATTTCAAACTATTTTAGATAATATCTACTAATCATTTTGTTCAACCTACTGTTCATTTTATTCAGCTGCGCTATTTACAGTAGATTTTATTTCAATTTGAACTGTGTTCACTAATGGTTCTTTCTCAATCCAACAATTACGTATAATTTTGATTATATTCACAATTTCTTTAACGTTGTTTTTAGGCAAGCATACTACTTTTTAATTTTTCTTTCGTTCTTCAATTCCTATATCATTCGAACATTCTATACGTTTAGATTTATACACATTGTTCAAAATTTTGTAATCCGAATAAATCTGATTCTACGTGACACTACCTGACAATAATTCCGTATCCGTTCATATTTTTGAGTTGAATTCGAATTAGTGCCAAGTTCACCTGACATAAGTTTACATCTCTGAATGAATTCAACTTTATCCAAATATGTTCAAAAAATATTCTCTCATCCGTTTCAACTAGTTTGACTCTGTCTGAAAACATTTCCTTTTCCAGTTCACCTTGTCAGATTATATCGAATTGAAATTTAGATGATGATTTCGGATTAGGTCGGATTCAGTTGGATCGTTATATCTTAAACTTTCTCAAGAATTCACATCCATTTTGAAATTCTCACGGAATGTCAAAACTTAAATAATGTTATTTTTCTACTATCGATCAAATACTTTTCACGATGATTTAAAAATAACCATGATTATGTTAATCTAGAAAATTCGTGTTTATCAAATTTTTATTTGTCTTCATCATTCTTGTTTTTTTTTTTTTTTTGCATCGTTTAAATATATTAAAAAATTATCATGTATATAACTAGCATATATAATATCTGTTTCGGTTTGATTTTGGAATTCATTAAAACATAATACATAGTTAAACATCGATTAACGAAATATAGATCATATAGTCGTACATACATGGCATTCCGTTGCGTCAAACGTTACGCCCGTGACAGTCATATGTTTGTCGGCAGTTTTCTGCAACAGGTTTCATGATGCAGAAGCCTAGCTAATCCGCCAGAGGTGCGAAAATCGCAGTTAACTGTTGTCAGTGGTCAAATTCTCGTGTTAATCATATACATCACAAATGCACACACTATAATTCAGATTAATGGAACGCTAAAACTATAAATAACTGCCGATTGATCTCTTTAACTAATAGCCGTAGTCGATGAATTTAGATATATTAAAAATTGAATGAACAATTGTAAACGATGCGAAATTGTGAGAAAACGTGTCGCCAGTGACATCGTAAAAAACGACTAACTGATGGGCACCGTCTCATTTAACTTACAAATCTGTGAGAATAAAATAAACGCATGTCGTCACACGGACGTTGGATTTTTCTTCGGGAAGAAATAACAAGCTGTGCCATGCGCTTATGTGCGTTTCTTAATTGCTGGCTGAAGCTGTATCATTTCACACGATCTAGGAAGATTTCTTACGAATGCAGTCATATGTGTAACCTAACAGTAGATTCTAGTGAAAAGTCTGAATACATGACTCCTATCAACGTAAGATTTATGTTCGAACCATCTTGATTTACCTATGAAGATAGTATTTTCACAGAGACGCGTCCGATTTTTCACATTTGATAAAACCTCTTACAAAATGATCGTTGAATATTTTCATCATTTTCAGTGTCTATAAAATCTCTGGCAATGTGACCATTGGATGTGATACAGCAAAGAATAGAAGTACGTCAGAAATCTATTTGATATTTCTTTACTGATAAGTCGCATTGTTCCGAGCGTGAATTAAACACTTGGGAACGGTGTTTTCCGAGAACGAGGATAAAAGTTGGCACTTTAATATTTATGTACGTTTCATTGCTCATAAACGTAGGAGATATCTGGACAAATTACCGAAAGGAAGGACGTGGCGACGATGTCTGTGCAATTACTCCTCGTAAATCAGAAAAGCGCAAAATCATCGGAGCGAGAAAAGAACAGGAGATTGGTCGAAAGAGAGGCGGCCAATAGGAACTTGCACCTGTGTACGGTACAATCGTGGGCGAATTGCTCTGGCCTGGCCATTTCGCCAGTGATATACGACCGCTTCTTGTGACGAGGTGTCGAGCCGCGAGATGGCACCGGTACAACCACCAATTACTCCTCGTAATTCTAGTATCTTGGTTGTTTGCCTGCCAGGCATTTCCCATTTACGTCTACGTGATCTACATTTTTTACTGGAAGCGAGTCATCGCGTCGCGAGTTGAAGGGACAGTTCAAGGCCGGCAGATGTTTATGAACGAGTTTGAAGGAAGCGGTTATTAACCTCGTCGTTGACGCTTCATCTTATTTCGAATAATGATTATTATTAAAGCGATATCACGGAAAATATCCACATTATTCCTTTGATATGTACACCTCATTCAAAATATCTCGTCTTATTATTTTTGTTATTACAAGAATTGGTAAATTTATTCAATGTGTATACCCATAAGAGATATTTGTGCTCTTATTTAAATTTGTAGTTGATTTGGATATGATAGTCAATAATAAAAAATAAAAATTCTGCTGAAGAAATAATACGTAAACTGTACCGATTTCTCTACAAACGCTTGAAAATATTTCTGTTTGCATATTGTACAGCCAAATAATTCACGAGGATTTCAAGTACTAATGCAGACATTCATTTCAAGATTTAAACATTCAATCTGCAGTTAGTTATAGTTTTCGAGTAATCACTTTTCGACTTGTATCAATCAGGGTTTTTTTATAACTGTAAATCAAGTCGTACGGACTATTGCGTAGTACAGAGCAATCGTAGATTTTCATTCGTTATACTCGTCACGTATGCTGCGCAGATATAAATTCCAACCAATATCAATTTTGGTAAATGCTTTGCCTGCCTGACTGTGCAACTTGAAATTTATAGGAGACACCTGACGGGTTAGAACTTTCATTAAAGTCGTGTTTCATTCGTACATTCGCTATGTCGACAAATGTCAACGTAACGACCTAATGCTGTGACCTACGGTACGACACCGAATATACGATCGTGTGACGTGTTGGCATACTAATGTTTTATGTAAAAATGTCAACTTTAACATCAGCATTAACGCTTGTGTAACTAGACAATGTACAGCATTGTAAAAACGTCGACATTTAAAATTCTGAGAGAAAACACGAGTAAGATTTATGCTGACTTGCGCATAAAAACACTATAGTTTTTCAATCTGAATGCAATCATTATGACATGAAATATTAAGTAGTGCAATGAAAAAATTCACTTGGTTATTCAACATCATGCGAGTATAGCGAACATATCGTTTGCCAAGGTTTTAATGGCACTTGGCAAGAGTAATGTAGCACGTGGTACAGCGAAGTCGGGTGAACTGCAACAATAACTCGACAAGTCGATACGACGCATAGATAGCTCTGCATTATCATAATACCTGACTGGTCAATGCATTCACGAGTATCCGCTAAGCTGTGTCTGGGAGATACGGCAGGATAGGCGATCGCCACCCAGGACGAGCAGTCCTGAACCGAACCTTACCCCGGGTCGGGCCGCCCACGGGGACACACTTTCGCTGCTCTTTCGTCTTTATCTTCGTATGTGCTCGATCCCCCTCCTTGGTCACCCATTCCTTTTGCTCTTTTATCTCGTGTTTTTTCTCTTCAACCCACCTCTTCTTGTATCACGTCGAAGAATACGCGAAATGATGGCGCACCAGACTTTTCCTCTCGATTACGTGAACGCCTGTACACCAATAGAATTTGCGACAGGTCATTGCGGGTCATAGTATCTCTTCATCAAACATATGAAACTTCCTGTTACCGGCTACCAATAGCGTGATTGCTTTTTATCGAATCAAACTCTCAAGAGTTTCTTGTGATTGGCGACGTAGGAATGCAGAAGCACGTGACAGATAATAGTATTTCAAAAGAAGGATTGATTTCGATACAGTGTAAAGCAATTATTCAAATGTGGTTATCAATAGATAATATATAGACATATATTTTTGGTGTTGCATGTCAGAACAAATAGTTTTCCTATAGAATTAATTAAATGGTTGTCTTTCATGATCTATTCTATTTTCCTATATTTAACTTATTTCTGGCGATAATATTACGTAGTCATATGTTACGTCTTTTTATAAACACAAATAAAACACAATCTACCCTCACAGAAAAAAATATGTTCGGTGTCCGAAATGACACCCAATTGGGCGTAAACCCCAATTTTTTTAGTGTTTACACCGACTTGGTTGTCATTTCGGACCCCGAACAATATTTTTTGTTGTACATTTCCGTAAGGGTACGGCAATAAACCATATTCCAAGCGAGTTTTATCGTGATATTGAATATTTTACCCCGATATTTACCAATGCGATTTCAATAATTATCAAAATAATAAGTGCAAAATTAAAAAACTTTCGATTTTTGTGCAATACTTTGTTAAATTATTGTAAGAAATTATTAATGCTAAAAATAGTTAAATTTCATGAAATTTATAAAAAATTGAAAGCAAAAATATGCATTGTTAACCTCACTTAATCTCATGTTACATATGGCAACAAAGAAATTCAATAATTTTAGGTAGATTTAACGTCCCTGGTAAAAATCGGACTATACGCGTGATGTACGTAGGGTTCAAATCACTCTTATTTACAGTTAACGTACATTTTCTTACTTGACGTATGTAAGTTGCAAAAAATTTATTAGGGATATTTAGGGTCTAGGAAGGCTACTTGAATGTACAATCGTTTTGTAGTCGAATATCTGTCAATTTATTATTCTTCGTCGTATATATGTATAGTCGCAGTCTTCGCGCATGTGTCCTGCGAAACATATGTAACTATAAATAACCTCCTCAATGCAGGCTCGTGTTGGTTCGCGTTGTGCAATTTAGTTAAAACGGTCAAACATGGATTTTTTTAAAATGTTGCTATAATTAAATCTTATAATTCACGAGCAATCTTAACTTTAAGTTCATACTAACACTTGATTTAAATCACTTAATATTTATTTCATAAACAATTTAAGTAATTTGTAAGTTTGCAGGAAGTGTGGTAAAAATTAAGTTTTGGTCGAGGATAGTGGTTGCGTGATCATTATTGAAATGTGCGTGAAATGTACACAATGAAAATAATTTTAAATTTACATTTAAATAACATTTTATTCAATGCAGTGAAAAGTAATTAAAAATAATGACAAATAAAAACTACAATCACTTTTACGAAGCAATCTTATATTAACATGGATATCTTAAAACTTCCTATAGTCACTATTTATGATTGATTGCTGTTAATTCGTTTTGCGCAACATGTATTTATTACAATAATTACAACAGAATATGCATATTCTTATATATGTAAGCAAGTATAAGTATGTCTGCTATCAATAATTCAAATTTAAATATTTCATACCAACAATGTTTCGTATAAACATACAATTTTGTATAATTATGTGAAGACTGTAATTACAACAATTATAGAAAATTTCTGCTTGAAATGTTGAAACTAGTCACATTTATGTAGCAGCAGGATGAAATGATGCGCATGATCATTCATTCGCGCGCACGAGCGTGTAAGAGAAACCTCGTGTATCGTGCAAGCTGCCAAACGTTTCAATACAAGCACTGCATACTAAGAACATAATAATTCCCTTGCTTCCTTTTACCATTTTATTCAAAAAGTAAGAATATTCCAATGTAAAATTTCCGTGACAATAACTAAAAGATTTCGCGCCAGAGTTATACATATATACATTTTATGTTCACATCCCATGAAATCTTCAGCGAATAAAATTCTGCGTATCTGAAGCAAACGCTTTTGCGTCTCTAAAAATCTAGCTCAGTAAAGATAAAACGAGAGATACAAATGCCTAGAATCGAAGTTTGTGAGAAATAACTTAAAGGAGTAATAAATTTATGATGTACGTTTAATATCGCGTCTGACGCTATAAAATCTTTTAAAGCCTCTTAAATTTTATTTTAATATCTCTAGGAGCGGAGAAATGTTACGCAAAGCGTACATCTAGCTTCAAATCAACACTAGCGAACGATGTCTCAAGCGCTCGTCAAACTGAATTATAAATCATACTGCATTATTTGGTTAAAAACATATGAACAAACATTGCAAAACTAGGTACAACGAAAGTTTTTATTCTGTTCCTTCATAATAATGATGATAATAATAATATATCATTATTTTAAACCAACAGTATATTTCGTTGATATATTTTCTTTATTGCATTGTAATTTATTAGTTCCGACCTAAGTGACAAATATTCCTATGCTAATAAATCGTTAAGATATTTGATGTGTTGATAAAGTATCACCGAATATAAAGGAGAATTTGAATCATTTTGTACCAATAAAACCACATCGTTTACAAATTTTCGAGAATAAAATTACAAGAAACCGACTAAAAATGGGAAAAAGAAAAAGATATTATAGTATCGTCTGAAAAAAAAATGACTAAAATAGTTAAAAATGAATCCAAAACTAAAAATGGAGCGACATCAAAAGCGTCGCTATGAGGTGCGTGAAACGGATACTGAAACCAACAAAGGAAAATGTGAGTTAAAATCTTTCTAATTTTTTACAGAAATCCTGTGGTGAAAAAGGAATCATTTTCTTTATTTGAACATAAACGCGTTACAGGTTCAAACTTATAACAGCGTTGACATTTACAAAAAAAGACTATCTGCAAACAACGGCAGCATATTCAAGTGCATCATATAAATTCAAAATAATATTGAAAAATTACATCATTAAGAAGCTTTAAATGTTTTATATATTTAAAGTTGTGAAAAGTTTTGTTCGAAGGCTCTAACCGAAGAACAATGGAGGCGCTAACACTCATGAAACATAAGAATATTTCAGAACTAACATTACAAATAACAACGTTAGTTATTTATCATTAACAATATTACACTGATAATAGCGGTTCAGTGTCAATTAACCAGACCACCTTTCTCGATACATTGCAAAAAGCCTGAAAAAACTGTTAGGAGTAAAAGTATAAGAACGAGTGAGCATGATCTGTGCATATATTATTTCACTTTGAGTTAGCAATAGAAATAAGTCTTGTAACTGATAATCGAGGCGTTTACGATAAATGTAATCGCGAAACAATATACGAAGAATTAAAAACCTCAACAACACCAGGGACAAAGGAAATCCCAGTAAACGAAAAATTATTGCATGTTAGAAAATAGGATTGAGAATAATGGGGAATTATTAAGAAGCATTAATTTATTTTTGAACGTGAATACTTCTCAGTGATTTGTCATTGTTTTCAATCCTTTCTTTTAGCTTGTGAATAATTTTCAATAATTTTTCGTTTAATGGGAGAGGTGTCTCACGATATGCGATAAATGAAGAACTGAGATTAACCACTCGATTAGAAAAATAAGTAAATCAATAACGAAAGTGATGCTGATTGCTGATTATCTTATATACATATTCAGAAGATGCATATACATACAAGTTAATAGCTTTGGTAGATCTTCAGTTCATCGATGAAGCAAATTAAATTATTGGTAAAACGTCAACAGAAGCAGGATATAACCAAAGGCGCTGATATCCAATGCAAATCAACTACACGAAATTATTCAAAGAAAAAATTAATATCATATAAGGATCATTTAATCTTATTTTTTGTGTGGAATGGAATTCAGTACATCGCACAAAATTACAAATATAATATTTTTTCTCAGGAGTAATTGAGTCATGAAACATCTGAATGCCGAATGGAAAATTATATCAATCTTCCGTTCGATAAGGTTGGTCTCGAATTCCATTCGAGATCTCTAGTTATATTCGGACCTCTTTTCCACACTGCAAAAATTACGCGTAATTCGCAGGAACGAATCATCCGTTCGATTTCCTATAACGTGGCATCTATTATTCGCTTACGATATAACGTAAACGGCGGCAATTGGAGAAGACCAAGTGCGTTTTCCGTTCTTTTGTGGCAATCTATAGGCAGTCGGCTGGCGATCACTGGGAGGATCGCCGTACGACTCGTCGATGAGTAAGTGGCGAAATACCTCTCTCGTTCGTTGGAACGTGAGAGGGACGACTTGCTCGCGGGCTTTGCGCAGTTCACCGTCATTTGCATGAGTAACGGCAGTACGCGCTAGAGGAGCTATAGGGTAGCGACGAGTAATTTATAGTCAATAATTCTTGCTGAGGCAATTTTCACATCGAGCTTGCGAACGCTTGCACTGCAGCTATGGAAAGGAGCGGTTGGAAGGCACCGTGGAATAGATGGAGGGTTGTGGAAAATGATGCGGAATGCGGAATGTCTCCAACGACTGGCTTCCGATGAATCGTTATTCGTTTTGCTTTTGTCATATTTATATTATACAGGCGTCTGGGTAATTTCCCTCTGATTTATCACGTCTTTGTATTATGAAAATGACATACCTCTATTTAAAAAAATGTACAATATAGTTCAACTCTTACTTATGGCACATACTCAAAAAGTAAAATTTTAATTAATTCTTTTCTAAATTGATCTAATACAATGCCTTTTTAGTAAACAATATCCGTTATTGTTTTGTTTATGCGGCCTGCAGATTATTATTGAAAAGAATTATTTTGTTATCTATTTTTGCAATATTTGTACACATAATTGCATACATCAGGTCTTATAACAAAGTCCCTTATTATGAAACTTGGAATCTGAAAGATTCAGCCATTAATGGCATGTAATGTTAACTCAAAGCTTTTTAATCTGTTTATATATGGGCAACGATACTTTGAGATAGTGAATAGTGAACATTTTTTTATCAGACCAATATTTTCAAATGGTTCATTGGAGTTGAAATGAACTAATTCCTAACGTCGAAATAGACCTTATATACAGTTAACAAAACAATAAGTGCTTTAACTTTTTCGAATCATATCATCGATGACTATAAGTTTTAGCTAAAGTATCTATTCCACAAAAATAATAGAGATTACTGAACATTACTTGGAACTCGAGCTTTAAGAACTTTCAGTTCAGCTTTAATAACCAACAACACTGTCATACACTTATAAATTATTAAAGAACATTAATTCAGTTATTGTATAAACGGCGGATGATATGTTGGTAGCTGTTTCCAAGTTAACAACTTTTCCATTTCAATATAAAGTCAGTTACAGACGTAAAAGAATGTCTCTTTTATAGCATTCTTTACATCCACGGTTCTAGTCATAGATATATGTTCGTATGCCTTTATACCACCTGCAGAAGGAGGAGGTGACGAACTTACTGTAACCATTTGAGCCATCACATTGATACGAGAATATCCGTGAAATAAACTGACACAAATCAGAAAACCGTTTTGAACAACGTAAGAATGGACCTGTGTTAAAGTATAGATATAAATACAACAATCAGAAAACCAACACTAGTTAACAACAGTACCTGAATCAGATCCAATTGTTGTATTAACGACAAGCTGACATTTCAAAATATTGAAAAAATACCTAAGTCGAATGAATGTGACAAAATTTGAAACGCATCGCAAAGAAAACAACTAACATATAATATAAGTCTTAGTTTACAAACATATTTTTAAACAGGTTAGATAAAGTCGATTGATTGATTAAAACTTTAATCAATTGCAGTGGACTCCAATCAACTTTAATCGACGTCAATCAACTTTATTGAATTATAGTATGAATTGATTTTAACGGACCAAGTAGGTAAGGTAATTTGTAATCAGATCGGTTTCAGACGAGTTTAATCCATTAAGTACGAAGAAAATTAACATTTATTAATGTCGACCAAGACGACAGCTTTAATTCTTTCCAACCGATCCATTAAAATCGAATTATCGTGACAGTCGTTCAAGTCGATTAAAATGTATTAATCATGAACGTACTCAAAAGGCTTAAGGATTCTGCTAATTTATTAAGTCATATAGGGTAAAGTGACTATCATTTATTTAAGGCGACTGTAACATGGAAAGTATATATGCCAGACGATTCGCGATATTATATATTTTCCCGTCTATTTGTCTTTCGATGATTCTTGTCCACGATGAATATCGAACGTGGTTTTTTGTTAAATAAGAGTATCTACTTTTAATTGCACGTAACAAATGTAATAATAAGGCCATTGTATATTGTTTTTATTGTTTCTTTCAATACATAAACAAAAAAAAAAAATAAAAAGAATGTAAAGATGTTGTCACCTTTAGCTATAGATAATTTTATTTATATATATACGGAAATTATATAATGCAGTGTCTCTCTATCGGTAATGTATAAAGAACTAATAAGTGGTCTGTTGTGAAATGGGTGAAATGTGTAAGTGTCTCATCCAAATACGAGATTATATATGTATATACATACTCTCTACACGTGCTTTTTTTCAAATTTGAATCGTATATATATAAAATATACAAAGTATGAAGATATAAATTAATGATTAAAACAAAAAAAAAATACCTAGTAGGTTTTAAAAGAAATGGAATATTCCTACATTACAACCCTTCCCATTTCAAATTTGTAAACGACATTAATTATAGCGCACTCAAGCCAATTATATTCACAGTAAAAACGGTCGATTATGCACTACTATAATTATTCTTCAGATGATTGGATTTAAATTGGATACGAAAATCGATTACGCCCCATAAACGCAAGGAATTAGAGTAATAAGCAAGATATTTCGTATTCAATATCGTGAAATGTATTACACCGAACTGAAGAAGAAGCGTTGCAACATCATAAGTCACCGCCGAGAAAATGACTTCGATTACTCCGAACAATATGCCGGTTACCCAATTTACGGCCATCAACGTTGCACTCAATGTCGATTATATCGTACGCATCAGCCGATAAAAAGCTTATCCGCTTCTACTGGCAGGAGTATCGGGCGCGAGCAACAGCTGCGCAGCCGCTCTGAGTGGTAAAGGCAACTATGAAGCTTCGTCTCTCGGGGCTCTTCGCACTTTTATTTACCAAAGAAACGACGCCTGCACTTATACGGAAAGTTTAGCCGAACATCGACTACGACCCGGCGCATAAAGGTTCGCTCGAGCGAGGCCATAGACTGCAGTATTAGATACGAACGCATCCTCCGAAGGCGAACCGGAGGATTCTTCCTCTTCGTTCGCACAGCATCCTGCGTCCCGCCGAGAGCTATCAGACTGATAGAATATGTTCGACGTGCGCTTTAACCGCGACGTCGTATCGGAGGTCGCAGGGTTCCACGCGATTACCATACATAGCGCTTTATTTAAAGCGGCTTTTATCGTCGGCTGACTTACGCCCTGAATTCATCCCCTCGTCGCCGCTCCTCCTCTTTGCCCAACAACCAAAGACGCGGTGCTTTCCTATACCCTTTATGGCTTAGCAGGCGCGATAACGTTTCCCGTTGCTGCGCTCACCTTCTGGCAACTTCTCTCTCTTGAACCCCCACTTTATTCACGACTCGGCAAACAATTTGCCTCCTTATATGGGTTTCAATCAAAATTATAGCACACGGTGCAGTAAACTTGCAGAAATTTTAATCAAAAGATTCCTTTTCAATCAAGTGAGAAGAACGGCGATGATACTCTTCATCTTAATAACATGCATTGTTTTCCTGCAATTATTTATTTATTTTTTATATTTCGGCGACGCAAGTGGTTTATGGTGGGGAGGATAGAGGGGAGAATATATAGATTTGGACAATGCCTACGATATTGCAGAATTGAATATTAAATTGAAACTTTTTTCGAAGAAAACAGTCTTCAATTACCAGCCGAGAAAATTAATGTTAATATTTGATATATATAGGAGGTAATGTGATATAATAAGATATCGGAAATTACGATCTAGGACTTCTTCGATTTTTATTATATCACATTGCCCTTTCCAGGATATCTCTTCATATTATTATAATAGTTCTAGGCGTTGTTCTAGGCAGAAATTAGAAGATGGCAATGTTCGTTAATTTTTTCTTATTCTGAATTAAACGCCATTTATCTCGTTCAAGTTTGATTCATTTCAGTCTGTTTGAAATGGCCATGTATTAGTTCTTGTAGAAAGTACCAAAAAATAGTTTGCGGTTCGCTGACCGAGACTGACAATGATAGAAGAATTATTGAGAATAATGGTGGTTTATAGTTATTTACTAAGAAGACTGAGAAGTATGGAAAGGATTTCTGATATATATATATATATATATATATATATATATATACATACTTGAAAACAATAAAATTAAAATAAGTAAAGATCATACGACTAACTTCATGCGCGTATTCGTTTTCTTCATTGATTTTCAAGAAAATGTATATGTAACTGAATATGACAAATTACGAAAACGCTATATATATATATATATATATATATATATATGTGTGTATAAATATATCGAACTTCTGCAAATTGATTAATACACTCAAGGCAATTCTGGAAATATACCACCAATTAAAATTGTGTTATTGCAGTAAGACAGTTCATTTCTCTCCAGACATCTTTAATTATTCTCAATGATGACGGTTGTTGAAAGCGTGAATTATGGAAGAGCTGACGTCTTGCTCGGAGTATTTTTGGGTTAATAACTGAATGTATAAAGTCATAAAGTTTCAAAATGGTATTATTCTGAAGTAACAAGGCTGATACGTTAAAAATAGATAATTCATTCATCACTTTGTGGATCGGGATGAAATTTTAAAATTATAAATTACTGACTTAGAATAATTATTTAAATTATAGAATATGTAGTATATTAAAGAAAAATTTTTATTGTAATAATGATATTCACTGAGTAATTTAAGATGCAATCCCTATTAAAAAGAAGACGTGCAAAAGGACGTGGAAAAAGGCGTACGAAGGGACATGCGAATGGACGTACGGAATTGTCCGCGGAAATAAAAATGTCTTTTCCAACATCCGTTTGTACATCCTTTCGCACGTCATTTCATGCGTGATTTCCTACGTAATTAAAAATAGATAAAGACATAAAAAATTGCATAAAACACAACAACGAAATAAATTTCATCATAAGTACGTATAATAATTGTGATCGTCGATTTATACAGCCAACATTCTTATTCTGTTAAGATAATTATCTACGAAATGAAATGCAAAAAGACGTACGAAAGGACTTAGAAAAGGATGTGCGAAGTGTTATTTTGGCGGACAATTTCGTACACCCTTTTGTACGCCCCTACTTCCGCACGTCCTTTCGTAAGTCTTTTTGAATGTCTTTTTGAACTTCTTTTTACATATCTATTTTTTTAAATAGGGAACTAAAGATGAACACAAATTATTTTAAGGTTTACCTTTAAAGAAAAGTTTCTAATAATATTTCAGAAACTTTAAATTAGAATTCTTCTTCGCTTTTATTTTGCGATTTTATGTTGTTCACTTTTATATTTAATATTTTCGTCACTTAATAATTGTAAACAATTGTCATTCAATTTTTACCCATTTACAAAACTAAACAAGAATAGCTATTATAGTTTACTCTAATTTTAATTTCCTCAATAGAAGAAAAATGCTTTACTTAAAGATGAAAATATTTTAAATAAATTTTATAAGAGGAAGTAAAGCATATGTCTCGTCATAAAATCTATTTTCATTATATATATATATCAATTAAACATTTTGCTTCCTTTTTTCAAACATTTGAATTGCGGATCATAATAATCTACTTATTTTCAGCAAATAATTTGACATTCGTGCATAAACCGCGATCTCACGCAATGTTTTCGGTGAATAAATGTAAATATTTCAAATATATAAGAACACACATCTGTAATTGCAATATTGTATGTTTATATATACATGCATATATATGGTTTTTCAGTCACTTTCGGAAATGTTTGATACTTTTTATACATAACTGATAAATACTATTATGACTTCGAAAAATATCATTAGACCCTAACAGCACCGAAGCTTATACAGGTTGTCAACCTTATAGCAACATTATACATAACATTGTCATAAGGTTCGGTGCTATTAGGGGAACCCTAACCGCATTTATATTTCTATTATTATTTTTATATTTTATATTTTATATTGTTTTATTTATATTGAAATTGAGAATATCGCTCAATAACAAACCTAAACTCTATTCTTTTATTTATAAGAGCAAGGATAAGTTAAGTTTTTATATTACATAATTCTATTTTTAAATATTCGAATGCATTATTCATATACCAGACAGTTCGGTTGAAAATTCTGAGATTATTAAATTTGAAATTATACAGTCGTTAAAAATACATACATCAGATTGCAGAAAATTGAAAATTTCTTGAAGTTAAATTTTAAAATGTCGATAATCGCACCATATAGTTCATCATCCCAAATAATAAACTACTTTACATGTACATATTAACTAATCATGCCTGCACATTTTCTTAGCGTCTTTCTTTTATGTTGACACTATCCGTAATAATCATATTTGTGATCAATAATCATTTTAAAGCGTTATTCACGAAGTCTGGAAAAATAAGCATAAAGTATTGATAATAAAAAAATATTAATCTTAGAAATGCACAAAATTACATAAAATTACATAAAATGAGTTTACTTGAGGCGAGCGGCGCTTCAGGACAAGAGCGGCGTAAATAGAATCAACGCGCGAACATAGTTAACTACAATAGTCTCAGAGCTCGGACATTTGCTCGGAGGATAATAATAGTGTTCAACAACTTGTTAGAAGTTCGTGGAATCTGGCTGATCTTCATCGCGCGACGTTGAAAATTACATCAATCTAACGAGATTTGACTAATCATGGTAATTTAGCAGGCTCGGCGGAGTTTTTGCCTGCAGAGAGGATTACGTGAAAATAGAATAAATTTAGAAAAATGGAAATAATTCAAACATCTTTTCATAACTATAAATAGAAGACAAATCTTCGAGTTTCTCGGATACTGCTTACTGTTTATCATTGTAAGGATAAAGAAATATATATAATAAAATAATGTAATATATTACTATACGATTACGGTCACTATAATAAATTATTGTAAAAAAATTTAAGCGATATTCTAATATTGTTATTTTATATCGAGCCCCAGATTACTTTTAAATGTCTAACGATAAATCAGACACCTAATTTTCACAGTTAATTGACGTCTGTACATAATACGATCGCACGTACTGAAATACCACCCTGCAGCTAAATGGATGAAATGTATATTTTCTAAAAATAGGAAAACGTATCCGCTTGGTCTAAATGTATAATGTTTATGCTGCCTCGGCGGATGTGAGGTTTAATATTTACAATGAGATCAATGTAATATTGAAGATTTATTTAACAATAGATAATCGTTAGCCAGCGGACCAACATCCGAATGAATTAGAAATGAATTGTGTTCGTATTGAAACTTTTTTTTCATTTATTTTTATTATTAGTATTGCCTCACATTTTCAACATGAGAAACTAATACGTAAAACACATCGTTTTTCGATAGTATGAGAAAAAATCCGGTAAAAATGATGAAACGAAAGAGAGAAAGGGATAGAGAGAGAGAGAGAGAGAGAGCAGACGCGTCAGAAACAACAGGTAAAAGTCAAAGGGGAATGCTTAGGCCTGTTATTTTACCGCCAATTACAAATATTACGTAGCGCAATATATGGTCTAAGGCGAAGCGGGTCCAGGAATGATGCCGAGGCAATGATTGAAAATAACAGGAATCATATAAACGTACAATCAAGTGGTGACCGACCGTCGGATGGTCGATTGGATACAATGTACTGGCTTCCACAGAGTTGCTAGTTACGGGTTTCATACCAGCTCTCATCATCTCGTTCGAAGACAAGTATTAAATTAATGACGTTTATTACCGTCCAGATTATAAAATTAGTGAGCGGTCAAGATAAATCATTCACCAATCTTGATCATCGATTCTGCGCAGTACCTGCACGTTAGCTCATTGATGTTCTCATTCTCATCGACTCTTGACTGCTTTTCATTTACAGAGTTAAGGGGGAATTGGGGAAAAGGGACAATTTGGTGCAAAGTTGAATAAATGAACAATTAAAAGAAAAGTTCTCGATGTCAAAATGGAAGTCTAATCAATAATAAAGCGATAAAAGAATAAAAGCTATTCTTTTCGAATATACATATACATACCTTACCAATCCTACAATATCAATTTTTAATTCTATGTATATATTGATACGTAAGCTAGATGTGATTCGAAAATTGACGAACTGTAAGACAGCTCGGTCCGACCGGGAAATACAGGCAGAGGAGTAAAATGTAATTATTACATATAGGTAATTTACGTAATTTATTAATATACTAATTATAATTATTGACTCTGAAAATTCTATTTAATTTCATGCTTATTATGAACGTAAACTTTAATGCGCGTAGAATGACGAATTAATAAATGCAAGGGGGACGAAACGAAAAGAACCGATCCATTTTGATTATACAAAGACAGATAATATCAACTTTGCTTTGTTGCAACATCATTCACCATTCGATGTACTTGAACAACTACCGAAGCCCCTGCATGGCGGCGCTAACCACGAGTTGCCTGTTATATGGTTCTCACTATTTATGACGCGGAGATGGAAACCGGCAGATACACCTCGTCATCGAGGAACCAATTAATCATGGACAATCTGCACAGAGGCTTGCATATATATGAATACAGGCCCGGCCAACGCGTTTCTCAACGTCCGATTGATGCCATGCCAAGCGGCATCCACAGTGACGATACAAGTCGTTCATTGTATTCTACCAACCGCTGGATTCTGCCTTTAATCATTTTTTTTACATTTTTTTTTTTTTTTATTAGCGGTTCGTGTCAGATGTGGCTTGATCATCGCTGTTTCTCGACATTATTTAGGTTAGTACATAGCAGTTGTTTTTATTGTCTCTCTTATTTCGGCGTGTATATATATACTGTTGATATTATTTTTTGTCATTACATTATTAGCATTTAAGGGCGTGTCAAATGAAAACAAAACGATCTATTGCTCTATAATTGCCAGCTAGTAACAACATGCTAAGATAGTTTATGTTAACACTTATAACACAACAATAAACAATAAAGTAATGAAATTAACTTATAAAAAATGTGTGTGTGACGAGCATTTTGAGATTAATGAAGATTATTGGAAATTTGCAAAGTTAGTCCACATGATTTCGTCAATCAATTTATATTCGTATAAGGACGGATCATTATGTTTTTTCCGCACTCCGAAAACGAAAGCTGAATTTCCATTTAATGGACGCATCCCTCATGCGAATAATAAACGAAATAACGCGCGAAAAGAAGGATAATGCATCGGCAATGAAACGGAAACGAAAAGGCGATACGTGCTTTTAAAGCTTAACGGAACAAATATGCGTGACCATGCGCAAAGTGGATTCGGCTGGCGGTATTATTTCCAAACTGACTCAGCATCGGCGTGTTGCCCCCTGTTCGATTAACATCGCACTTCGTTGCCTGCACGCATATTTCCTCATTAATCTTTTTCTACCGTAATTAACGTCTAGTGGTTTGTTCGTAACTGACAACCACCGTATTCACTGAAGAACGGTAGGAGGTCGCGAAAGCGAACATGACTTCGCTGAAAGACTGGTGACCGCCCCATTTGCCCTATTCATCCACGGGCGGTCTTCTCCTTCTTTGACAGCAACGTGTAACCGCTTTTGAATTACAGCGGCTGTCATTGACAACAACCATTAGGCATTTTTACAATAAACAACATGATATAATAGGTTTTCGACATATTTATTATAATCAGTATTATTTACAAAATAAATCAAAACAAAGATATTTCCATAAGTTGTATAGTTAAATGCTTAGTAAGCTTACACTTATTATGTACTTGCTATTTTTCATTCGGAATTTACAGGATTGGTCAGCTAGCTGAAAAGCGAAACTGATCGACAACTTAAGGGATAATCATCGCTGATTGGCATGTGTACATCCAGGAGATGTAGGATATAAAGGGTTTACGGTACATGGTATAGATGTTCTAATGTATAGGAGCTTTTACTGGCGTTGAGAAAGCAAATTGCAATGTTTGCGAAATGTCAACACCAAAGCTCAGTTCGCCCCTGCGACCCTTCGAGCGGATGTACGGCATCTGGTCCTTGTTGAGGTTCTACGGCATAGGTCGGACCTCGTGAAACTTCAGCAACCAAGGTCGCTCTAAACAAGAGGTACATCCGGAAACTTCGAAAATCAATGCAAATAATAGTGGAAATACTATATGAGCGATATTAAGTTACCCTATTATGTAAATACTTTTCGCAATATTACATCATTATTGTTCAAAATAAGTAATAATATACTAGTAGTATTAAACGATAATAATATTAGTAATACGTGCTCATCAAAATCGTATAATCCTTTGCTGAGACCACAAATAACCATACAGGGTTAATATTCTACTATTGTGAACTCCACTGGGGTTGCATCCACTGATGAAATCTGCATGGATTATTGAATAATCTAACTCGTTAACAGATAACGAGATATCATAATAAGCAATACTATTCACTCGAGATTGACTTATTATAAGCGCCATATTGTCACAGTGTATTTGATTTTCAAGTATATGCATTTATTAACATTCGAATATGATACGTTACAATGCGATTCATATTTTAACCACTGTTTGTGATATTGATGGGTTGATCAGTGAAGGTATATAATACTTGGTGGTTCTAAAGACTGTAATAGTGTTATGAGGCATATCTAGAAATAACGATACTTGTGTCTATTACAGTGGGAGTGGATATAAAATATAAATATATACCTTATTACTAACAATTAATAATAAATTATGAAATAGGCTGCAAAATTTTTATTTTGCAGAGTAGCAACACCGATTTACTTGACAATGATTATTACAACCTTAAAATATCAATAATACCACGACTTATAGTGTACTTGCGGTTATAAATGAAGTAGTAGTTAAAAATACTAATTAAATGATATATATCAGCATAGGTATAGTAATAGTTTGTACGTTTAATATATTGACTTAGAATATAACACACACTCACACACACACGCACTTATATATATTCTTCCTGCAGACCTATTTTCATGTTATAAACTTTTATATTCCTTATTTTATACACTGAAAAAAAATTTGTTATTTTCAAGTAAATATTTACTAATAATAAGTAATACAATACTACTTCTACACGTAATGATGTACACCGTGTACAATAATTCAAATAATATAAAAGAAAATTATTTCATACTTTTAAATTACGTTTTAATTTTACTAACCGAAATTTAATTTTATAATTTAATGTCATTAGGTACACACGATTTCCACTAAAATTACACTAATAGCACTTCCAGAAGTCGAGTTGATGAAGACGAATAAACAAGTGAATCAAATTTGCAAGATCTTCAAAGATTTAGTTCCTGCGTACACGATTGTTAACAATGACTTGAATTTCTTGAAGTTAGCTTCCTTATTACAATAGAACATAGAAATTAATTACGTTTGCATGAGATAGTAAGAGCCTTCGGGAGCACATGATTTCAGTTATGTCAAAACTCTGACCAGTGTAACAATTGTAAACTTGGTACATTCTGCTTTCATCAAATTTTCGAGACGAATAATTCACTACCACTAATTGAGATTTTGATATAGCCACAAATTAGAAAACTGTAAAACAACACACAATTTTAGTGTTCACGCTATGTATAAATTTCTATAACATTTTTAATATATTGAAAAAGTTGTTGGTTAAAAATTATATAACTATATTATTTGAAAATAAAATTAGAAATAACCCTAATAGCACCGAACCTTATGGCAAGGTTAAGTAATGTTGCTGATGTAAGATTGACTACCTTATATCAACATTACTTAACCTTCTCATAAGGTTCGGTGCTGTTAGGGAAGATGCAAAACAACGCACTTCCAACTATGAATTAAGTATAGAATATATAATACTTATTTATATATACGTTACATGGCATCGGAAAATAGAGAGTCAAGCACTTTTATTGTAACGTTGCCAATGACTTCTAGTTATGACAACGTTACATTATGTATATGTTAAACATAACATATACAATCCCAAAAATGTCAGTAAAAATGATTCAAAATCAATAAAGAAAATAAAAAAACAAGCTTTTTTTCATGCAAGTAAGAAAAAACAAATTATATTAAAAAATGTTCACTTAATTTTATATGATTATTACTTCATTTTTGTTGGAAAATTTCATATGTTATGTAAAATTGAACGATCAAACGAACTTACCAAGTGAAGTTCGATCGTAATTATACTTCCCGAGGTTTGCTTGGTAACTGTTCTACTTTAGATACCCTTAATACTCATGTTTGTTTCCTAATGAATCTAGAATTTCAGATAGAGTATAATGCAAATTGCATGCATTTTTAAATTGGTTCTTGCCACTCATTGTCTTTGCAAAGCTGTAATCAACATTTACATACTGATTGCTTCGCACGACTCGAAATAAGTTATAATCGATTAAAACACAAAAAAAAAATACGTATTTTATTACTATCAAAAGGATCAAGAAAATTGACATACACTATTTTGAATTAAAAAAAGATACACCAGATTAAAACATGTCACTTTATAAATAAATTAAAACCAATCATAATAAAAACATTTTTTATATGTCGAAGGAATAAATAAAGTTAGTATCAAATTAGTAGCATTAATTATGCAAACGATTTGTTTACGAAGATGTAGATGAAACAATTTTGATAACAATAGAGATTTTATCTAAAACAGTGGCCTCGATAACGTCGAAAATCAACAAGCGGTATCGAAATTTAGAAGTATAACTGGTACTTTTTTATAACGGAATACCCCTTTAAACTTTTTACACGTTTTGCACTTAATAACAAATTTTTTTTCAATTAAAATAGCAAATTAAAATCAAATTAATATTCCAAGCTGGTAAACATTCAATATTAATTTAATGCAATTTTACAAGTTTCTACATAATATTCAATTGACTCCAACAAAATATTATTGTATTAGTGTAATACATATATATTAGTTTTATACATTTCAGAAAATAAATTTTGAATAGAGCCACAAAAAATAAGAAGAAAATATACATATTTTATTTAAAAAATCGAATTATTTTTTATTCTTATTTGTGTATAAATAACGTATATATGTAAATATCACAATAAAACTCACAAATATATGCGATCTAGTATTAAAAATATACTTTTAAAAGCAGAAAACCGTTTAAAATGTTTTATGGATCCGTTTTTTTTTTTCGAAATCGAACTTAAAATTTAATGGTTTGCAGCGACGAAATTGCTATGACGAAAGCCTATTATATCGATTTATAAATTGATATACCTTTCAATTATAAGCTGTGTCTTTCAAGACATTGTATATATGTCTTACATTTGGTACATTCAATTTATCGATTTTTAGCGTTTGAAATATAATTATTTAATATCATTTTATTATAGTGTGTTGTTTCACAGTTTAACTGACTACAAAAAAGTTACTAAATTTGATTAAATAATTAAATAATATATAAATAATGAAATAGATAGCAAGTGCATAAATTCCACTAGACTAATGAGTTTACTCTAAATAATGCAAGAATACTTTATAAGCACTTGCGTGGTTGCTATGATAATACTGAGTTGTTAAGTAAACGAGACTGCTCGCCGTGAATTTTAGCGAGGCAAAAGGGTAAACAAAAAAAAAAAAAAAAAAATGAAAAAAAAATGAAAAACCTCTATGAGCGACGAACTGTGAGATCCTACAGCAGCGCAAGTTACCGCTGCTCGCTACATACACTTTCCGAGACAAACGACGCGGTAGAGCACTCCGAGTGGAAGAGATTAGTTTCGGGATGACGGACGGCCAAGAAAAAAGTTCGAGGCGTGCTTGCATTGGTGATCCAAGGTCTATTTTTATATATTGATTATCTTTTACCATATCGATGTTCGAATTTTTTATGACTCATGAAAAACGTCGACTTTAGTCTTTGTTTTATGATTCTTTGAATTCCATCATTATAATCTATATGGTTTATATGACCTATATGATCTAGAAGTTTATGATCTAAACACATCTTTAATGGGTACAAATCCCCAGGCATGCGATGTAGATAAATTAAGCTGCAAGATTTCATGGGTTAAATATCATACGCCTCGGGCGGAACGTAGATAAAGGTAAACCATCACGATACTAACCTGTCGTTTCTTTCTTTAATTACCCATGTTCTGTTAAAAGATACGAAAATCTGTGTAGGGTAAACGCGCACCATATTTAATTGTGACATATGTGCGATTGATGACTCCTATGAAGGATAAAAATGAAAACGCGGTAGTCCTTGCTCGGTTGACGAAAATGATTCGCGTAACAAAGCAAATCTGCCGTGCCCATATTGCCCATGTCCATGTGATTCACTGACTATATACTTTAAGAAATCGCATTCATTCCAAAACATATAAAAGTTTTGTAGACGCTTGTCAAACAATATGGAATTCAAATCGTCGAAACATGTTAGGGTTAACACATTGATCAGCATTGAATCAAAGAAAACCTTGAACGCGAATTATTTACTTTTTGTTCGACAATAGTAAAATTCAAACAGTGCAACGTCGTATATAATTCAGACCAAAATCTTCCACGAATGTCTAAACAAATCACAATCGCGTTATTCTAAATAAGCTTGCAGGTAAACATGAAAGGATGATGCACAGCGCTCGTAAAGATCCGTCCGCATGGTCCATACTTCATTTTCTTTATGTGTTCAGAACATAATCGATTTCACAGTTTTCAATGGTGCGCGACAATTGAAACTCGCAACGATAATTCCCAAATGCGCCGCATTCGGGTGCAAAACGTCGACCTCATTCATGCTTCATCTTGGCCGACCTCGTATGTTCGTTCCCGTGCGCCTCGACAAAGCGCGCATACGAATCATCCCCAAATGAATACCGGCATCCCTGGGTCTCGATGATTTCTGCCTCTTTCATGGCACCTAATCGATTAGCACGCTCGGCATTTCTCCTTGAGCGGGCCCGCAGTCTTTTGAGGCCGAAATAAATTGTGTTGTACAAATACCTATGAAGGATTTCGTTACTCACCGTCATTGATCAAAGGAGGGTTCTTGGTAGATATAGGGGATGTGTCCGGAGAATTAAGTGGCTTTTGCCCCGAAACCGATAGGTGTGTGTACGTTGCACACGTTGTTACACGCTTCGACGCAATTCCGGGATCGTTCCGTGACGGCTCGTGCGTTACATCTTCCACAGACGGGAAAGTATTCTCTTATAATAATCTGTACACCGTAGATGATAGGGTATGTGATGGTCTGGAAGTTAATTGATTTAAAAATTGCATTAATACTACATAAATAAATAATAGGCTTCGATTAATCGTTTGGAAATTCTTCAATATAGCAGTTTTTTTTTAACACGGAACAAATATTTATTGTATGGTTTGAAATACATTTTTTAAATAAAATAGGGGTGCCAGTCTAGCGTTCATTTAATTTGGAGCGTTCGTTTAATTAGGAATCACCGCACGTGGTCTCTATTAATTGATAATCAGAATTTCATCAGATTTCATTTATATTGTATATTACATGTGGTAAAGCGATGTAGCTGTTATATTACAAAATTATATAACATTCTTATGTATTTATGGATCATTACTTAATATGAAGGAAATGAAAGTAAATATTATTTTTGTGTTATCGGAAAATTTCAAATATCTATTTTTTATGTCTGTAAACTTTAAAAATGGAGGAAAGACTGCTGTAGTTATTGAGGCCTAATTGGGACAATCTGGCGAGCGAAGCGAGCTGGAGGTCTAGGAGGCGGAGTCCCCTCGTAGATATGCCGGCCAGTGGCCGCAGGGACGATGCCCCTAGTATTTATTTTCAGATCGTAGAACCTATATATTTGTGAACGTCGACTAAATGACATCATTCAAGTCAACGTATATAATCATTCACTTTGAATTGATGTTAATACTGAAGCACACTTTAAAAATGAGACATAAATTTTGATGTTTTTAGGTTTTTAGGTTCAGCAAGTGACGTCGTGAACGTAATGTTATTGTTAGATCTAACGCTTCGAGGAAAAATCTACGATATCCCATTTTCGTAGATATTCTCCGCTTGTCGTAAATAATGCTGCCACGCGTGTAAACAATGTTTACTATGTATATTTACCTATCGCCTGAGGCGTAGCGGGAGCCACATCGCCTCTCTTCGAAAAAGAAGTTCATTGCGTCGAAAATAACTCCCACGAGCTAACCAAAATAGATAACGCAGCAAAGGGATCCGATAATGGGAGTTGGCGTAGGGAATCAAGGGTTCCGCCTTTAGCGATGTAATCTGATTTTCCGTTACTAATTGCTTTCTAATCGTGAGTTCAATCGGTGAAACTGCGTTATATGGTGTAATTGGTTTACCCAAAAACCATTCGACCGCCTATCGGTTAAATAACAATAATACCGGTTGCACAACCACGCCCGAATCCTGAAAGGGGTGCAAAATCCTCATATTGAGCCGTAGGCGATCCTTCTTTTTGTCAGATCACTCCAATACTGACTAATGTGAATAAATACATTACAGTTGATTGTTGGTGATAACCTGTTTCCCTCAACAGTTTCGTCGAAATTTTGTTCATGTATATGCTAAAAGACAATCGATAAACTCCACCATCGCAGTATAAATACATACATTTAATTCGATTGATTTCGTAGTTCAAATTGCAATTCATATTTCAAATGATAAATCTTGTATGTACATCTTGATAAAATAGGTAACAACTCTCAAAAGTCGTAAAATTCTTTGTGCCTCAGAAAATGATAAATCAAATGTTTCTTTTTCCCAAATTCATGCAGAAATTTATTTCTAAGAAATCACTTTTGAAAAAGCTCATAAATATCGGTTGTTTCTAATCAAAACAAATCAAAGGCCTCAATCTTGTCGAAGACCTCGACAGAAAACCAACTTAGCACCCTTGTACGCTTATTTACCTTCAGGCGGTAGCAGGGTGCTGTCAGGCGGAAGTAAATCCACTTATACGAGAATTTTCCGTTCGAGTGCTCGTCGTACCAAAGATGTCTTATTGCAGGCGGCAGTTTGGAATTACCTCGATCCATTCCTTCAATTTCTCCGCTGCGAAATAAGGCTGCAGGCCTTCAGGCCTTTTGAATAAGCTTTTTAATCTTAAAAGGGTACCATCTTATTAAATAGTAATATTAAACGCTGAAAATTCATGAGTGTGGAATGAATTTCGGTTTGTTCAAGAAGTAGAAATGTGCAGGTTGTATTGGACGAACAATATATTCTGATTATATTAATCGATCATTATTATTTGTTCTTAATTCCATGTGTAATTATCGTAATGTTATTTATTATGTTATGTTATAATTATTGTACCTTTTTTTTTGTCATGTTGACATAATTATTAAAGTATTGAAAAAAATATCAAAATCTCAATATCAAAATCGGTCGCTCGAGGGTGCGCATAATGTTGCGCCCGACATACGAACGTTATTTTTTGTAACAGCACGCGCAAATGCAAAATATTTCTGTGAACCATGGGAGAGAGTACGAAGGTGGGCGGGTGCGGAGGAGCGGCGAAGGGCTGGGAAGGGGGGGGTGCGCAAAATCGCATTTTGCGCCTAATCTGACAAAAAATCTATAGAGGTATGACAGATACCAGTAATTCACATTCAATTCTGTTCGTCACCGACACTAGTCGCACCCTATGTCCGGTTGATAGATACATCGTCGTTTTCCATCACTTAGACAATAGCAAGCGATCCAAACAATGCATTCCACACACAGACCATCCCAATATGCCTGCCTGAACATCGGCTTTTCATGAATCTATTTTGTATGAAAATTGGCAATCTCTTAGGCACTACTCTATATACGTCGGTCATTTTGAGGTTATGTGACGCGAGTCTACACATTCCACGGCGTTAAAATGCCCATGACGATGAAGTGTCCCGGATGATGAAGTGTCTAGAACGATTAAATTTTCAGAGGATGAAATGGAAAACCATGAAGTTCTCCTGTATCTTGTTATCTACAGGAAGTTTTGTTGTAAGGTAGTTCACTAACTATAATTGTTATTATTTGTAAAACAACATGCTCCGATCTGGAAGTTACGGAATCATATCACCATCACCGTCCAGTCATTGGAAATTCCGATTCCACGCGTCATAACCTTGCTACGCAGAAATGACACGCGGTTCAACGAATATCCACTCTATGTAATGGATCTGTTTCCACTCATTTATTGTCTCAATCTCGCTGGGTATTATGTGTACAAAGAATGGGAACGTTACAATTATCATTTATGAATACCACAAAGATAAATGAACAAAATGTAAACTTGGACTAGATACACGATGTATTTTTACAAACTGTCTACTTATTTGGATTTTGTTTGTTTATTTGTGTAGTGAGTTTTGACTGCATGTATACAAATGGATTTACAGAAAATATGAAAAAGCCAACAATAACTTTTAAATAATAATTTTCTCAAGTCATACACATGGTTATATATATATATATATGGTATAGCCTGGTCAACCCATAGTAAATATGATTCATGTTGACCTACATTTGCACAGCACATATAAATATATATTTGTGGTACACATACGCTATGTCTAGTGCCTGCCTAAAAATAGAAATATTTAATAATAAATATAGTCATTATACGATTAAATTAATCAAAGAGATCGCGACAGTGAGACATTGTATACGTGAATTGACGCATTAATTGGCTACATTTATATAAGAACGCATATAAATGGTTCACTAATGAGACGATGAAAGCGCTTGAAAACAAAGCGCTTCAAACAACATATTAATAACATGAACACTCGGGGATTCAAAGTTTTCTTAGAAATTATCATGAGACTATATGTATAATGCAGTTGTTATATGAGAGTTATTTACAAACTGTTACTCAAAAGACAGTCACGATTAATTTCGGTGTGGGTCACGGGAGGTACGCACGTACAAATAATTTCAAATTACACGAGGGAGTGGAGGAAATATACTGCATTTCGGATACTGCCGCAAAGTAACTTTATAACAATACCCTCGAGATATTTATGACATTTTAACACAATTAAAATAAACAATAGAGACCTCACCACATTTATCACGACTGTATAATGCCTCTCCGAAAATGTCGGGATTAAATGATCCGGAAAGCAAAGATTCCCAATGATCAAAAAGGAACAAATATTCAGGTACACGAAATTCGCTTTCTGAAAGGGTGATATATATTTTTGCGAACAATGCTCTTTAATAAGAGCCTCTGCAGTCGAGGAAAGAGAATCGCGCACCCCTGCAAGTTTTATTGCCTTTACAATTGTTACCGAAGTGAGGTCCCCAGTGCGCACGAATGTTCCCTGTCCTTTGCTTCGCGACCAACGACCATTCTTTCTATGGACGAAACTAAATGGACTATTGTCATAGATCCACGAAGCACGTGAGCTCTCGTATTAAAGGCTTTCTTCGTTTCTAAAGCTGTTAAAGTTCGTGTTAATGGCTCTGTAGGAATTTTTGCCATTTTGGTCTTGACTTGCGATAAAAATTATTAAATCTTGTGCATATAAATAAGGAAGTTTGCAGACTTCTTTCACCAGGTGATTATTTTACAAATTGATATAAAAATGTCGAAGTAGAAAGAGACATTGACTATACGACGTTCACACATTAACTCTGTGAAGCGTTCATTATTTTGAAAACGCCATTTTAAAAATATAGTACAGTGTGTCATCGGATAATATTCCACGCCTTTGTACTATAAGCGTGAAGTACAGCGAAGACGGCGGAAAGTATTGTGTGTACATCGTTAGTCAAGAGGGTAAAAGCGGCGTCTAAATAATGACTCGTCAGGCGATCACCGACAAAGCACTACAGTCAAGTGCGAAGCTGCACTCTTGGCAACCGTATACGCTCACGTGAACAGACTAAACGTCCTTCCTGATGTAGAACATCACCGGAAACACCTTCTTGACGCGCCACTTCAACTGAAAATCCCTCTTGCAGTAATTCACCGTCGTCCAGACGATAATATTTCGAATCGTGCTTTCATTTTGTACTCGGATCTTTCGATAGGAATATGCAAGAGAAGGGTAATATTTTCACTGAAAACAATCTTTTCTTAAAGCTCTTGGCTGATTAAAATACACATATCAAATATGTCTTGTGTATCTGAAAAGAATAATAATCAGTTATATATGCACATACAAATTCAGAAAAATTATTTGATACTTCAACGGAAGCTCTCTCGTGTGATCGACGAAATTTTGTGCAGTCATAACTAATGTGCATTGTAAATATTTGATAGTTGATATTTAAAGCACATTTTATTTTAAGGGGAAAATATTGTTTTTATATACATGTGAAATTTTTTCTTTTTAAATTTGTATGGAGATAGCATCGATTTGCGGTTTGGTACTTACAAATGTGCGTTATCTTAACGTGAATTTTGGGATAAACAGGCAATATTTAACATGTTTATATTAAAATATATGAGATGGATATCATCTTTCACTGATCAATGAAAATTTAATCGTTACCCAAACAGCGGAGATAAAAACGTACAAGAAGTAATCTTTAACACCTCTTATACGTCTATTTCTGAGCCACTTTATATAATCCCAAAAGGAGCCCCTACAACGATACATCAAATGATCACAGAATTCAAGGTACAAGACAACTTAAAGTACTCTACGTACCAATTCTGTCCAATATTTGACCTCTGCATTTGATCTCTGTAGACGTGAAGCTTGATTATTTGCGTCCTTAACTTTCACCCTACGGCGCAAAATCGAAAAAAGCGTCATCAGTGTTAAACAGTCATTTTTAGTTGTGATTATTGTTTTTTTTTTTATTTTCTGTCTGATAAACATAAATTTACGAGTTTGTCTCGTGGATATTTATTCTTTTACAAAAAGTTAAAATTATTTATAGACGTTTCCGTCAGAAATAAATTTTCTGCCATTAAATATCACTACTTTGGCGTGTTTTCTTGATCTATATATATATATTAATGCTTTGATATTGTTCGATGGCATCAAGTGAGGGATCCACATGCTTAGATCCACATTGCTTTTGTTAACCGCATGCTAAATGTTTATATTGTCGGTTCTTACACTTATGTATATATGTATATGTTGGTATGAAATTTAATTAACTTGCTACTTTCCACTCAATGAACTGTACCTAACTTGCATTTCGAGAAAGGTGATTGGGCCATAGGCCAAAATGGCGGTTTTAAGCTTGGGAATTCGCCGACAATAGCGCCAAATGTCAGATCCCAATAGAACCTTTCTAACCAAGTACATCCATGGATTAAGCGTTATTCTGAAAACCAGTGAAATTATAATACTGACTTGGTTCTTTTTTATAAACAAGGCATTATATAAGTATTTATTTTGCAGATCATGTAAATGCACAACACTAACATACATGAAAAAATAATATTATTTATACAAATTAATATTTTTAAAATCTTTCTATTTAAATAAACGATATACCAGAAAAATATATAACAATTTATCTGAGTGGAATTTTTGAAATTTCAAAAAGTACTTTTTAATCTAAACTTTGAGTATATTTAAACATTATTGCAAGCATGATATAATATATTTCCATACAAGAAAGTGTGTTAATAATAATAATAGGTTGTCAAATGAGTAAAATATTAAATACATGTGTTTGGAGACCACCTTATCATTACATGTGTATTATGTGGAGTTATATGATACTAAGTTTTTACTTGACAGTATTCCGGTTTTTATCTGAATTGTACGTTACGTATTACAAGTTACAATGTTTGCGTTAAGTAGAATACTTGTACGTTTTTTATATCTGAACAGTTAATAAGGTTTCAACATAGATTATATTCCATGCGTTCATTTGTTGGCACGTTGAATATTGAATGCATGGTATATCTAACATCAAATAAAACAATATTTTGTTTATAATTTTTGAAAATTTATGGAATGTTTAATATAACGCTTGTATAATATATAAAATATAAAAAACAAAATGTAAATGAAAACTGTAAAATTTAATTCATTTGATGTATATATGTCATTTTAAAAAAGATTTACTGTATATTGTAAGTGATTGTCCATTTCTAAAATTCAATTAACATTTCTCCGGCATAATTAGATAACAATTTCGATGTTTATAGACCTAAATATTCTAAAATATATGAATTTTATAATATTTTACTAACCTTGTAACGGGTCTTTCTATCCTATATTTGAAGGTTTTTAGTTATCGAGAAAAATCCGCACTAACACAAGTTATACGAGAAAAATCCGCACTAACACAAGTTATAAACATACATATACAAAATTATCAATGTGTCATATTATATAATACACAAACCTTTAAACATATCACAAATGAAACTAAAATAAATGAATGCCAAAATTCATATTTTATGTTTGATTTAATTCACATTAATATCGGCGTCACCATATAATTTTTTAACATATGTAAAACAAAGATATAAAAAGTATGTACAATACAAACTTTTCGCCACGCTTTGAGTCGGGAGCTTATGTTGTGCGTTCTCGCTCATTGATTTTATTTATTAAATCAAACGACACTAGCAATTCGTCAAAAATCGAGAATATCAGATTTCGCAATAATGAAAAATAGAATGAATCGCTTACAGTTTCGCAGATAAGTTTGTAGTTATCGTCAATCGTCCTTCAATTGATCTTTTCGTGGTTCGACATCTTGAACTCGTATATCGTGCGACGGTTGATGACGATGGTATTGGACAGCGGTGATGGTGAATTAGCTGCCACAGCTTCTTCACACTCACGACTTCATCAGAGAAGTTGCGGGGCATTCGCTGACGCAAATCGTAAACTTGCTCACCAAGTGACGCTTGAACTTTGCGAATCCTTTTCCGCTCGTGCTGGTCCAAGTTCCCATGTACCCCGTAGCTTATCAGGAATTAAAATGTAGAACGGTCCAGAATATCCATTGGTCTGTGTTGACTATTGAAGGTATGAATTTACTTTTATATCGTCGGCCGACTATTTGTTTAGCACATATATATATGGGTTTTCTTCCACGTCTTTATTTGATCGTGTCTTTTGATCAATTGACGTTGATCAATTGACGATTCATTCGCAACTGCCTTCTCGAGTTGTTTGTCTCGTTAATCCCCTCCCTTGTCTGACTCTACACCGGAGAAATTCGCACGTCGAGTTTCGTACCCGTAAACTATTACATATTAACGAACCGATACATGCTCACATAGTTTGTCGCCTCACACATATCTTTGAATACACTAAGCGAGTGAACAGTATGGCAAACGCAGCTACTTATTTCGCTACAACCTAATATGCAAATAAATTTTGGGTGTACTTCCGAAAAGGACGGTCCGGGAATCCTTAGCGGACATATGTTTTCTGACGTATTTTGATGTGCTGAATTCGAATATCAGGATGAAAATTGGCGGAAATGCGATTACCATGCGGTCAAAACCACGAAAAACCCTCAAAAATTGTTGAAAATCTCGGTCGGTATAACTGTTCTAACACCTTTGAACCCCCTTAATATATATACATAAGTATTACAATCGGCTGTTTTGATGACATTTTGGAGTATAAAGTGGCTACTTCGGTCACAGATGGCTACTTTGATGACTGTCACCGATAATTTTTTGATTAAATGGCTATTTCGGTGACACAAAAGCTACACGATGTAGGCATATATGTGGACAACTCATATGTGTGTCCAGGCAGATTGTGACGGTTAGGTTAGGTTAGTTTTT